>UCOJ01002244.1:0-13817 GCA_900474305.1 Cecidostiba fungosa
AGATATGGGCTGTCCAAATTTCCTCCCGTGGTGTATACGATTTTACTTGCCTAGCGAGTGGGAAGTGGAAGTGGGAAATTGGCGCTTCCCGCCGCTAGGTAAGTAAAATATATTTTTTAAACTAATCTATGAAAAAATCTTGTTTATTTTGAGTTGCTGCCAATATAATGAAAAGCGCATGAGTAATTGAGTACTGTCTCACTGTCTGTACTGTGCATATATTTTCTTTTTTTAATTAATGGGATCTGACGTTACCAACCTAAGAAACGTAAAAAATATATATATATATATAACCTAAAGCGCGCGTTTTTCACTTCTGCTCCATTTATTTTTTCTATAAAGTCATAAATTCATAACCTGTGTTGTTGAACACCATAAACAGTATCAAAATTGCTATTAGTATCGCTATAAATATAAGTGACAATGTCGCCTGACGTAGCAAAAACTGTACCAAATTTACCATGGTGAGTTTAATTTTTCATAATATAAATCACAAATTGGCCTGTAGTTGCATTATTAACGAATCTTTTTATATTTAGGGTTGAAAAATATCGTCCCAACAAATTAGATGATCTTATTTCTCATGAAGAAATAATCCAAACCAGTGAGTTTTAAACTAAATTATATAAGTATTACAGAGATCATCAAAATAAAAAGGTTCATAAAAATCGATTGTTTTCAGTTAACAAATTCATTGACGAGAATCAGTTGCCACATTTACTATTGTATGGTCCACCTGGTACTGGAAAAACCAGTACAATTCTTGCCTGTGCAAAAAAATTATATACACCTCAACAGTTTAATTCAATGGTAAGTTATTAGTTATTTTTTCCTAGTATATAAAAAGAAAAATATTTTTGAATAGTAACATATACATATTTTTTTGTAGGTTTTGGAGTTGAATGCTTCAGATGACAGAGGAATTGGCATTGTTAGAGGACAAATATTAAGTTTTGCCAGTACAGGAACCATGTACCGATCAGGATTCAAATTAATTATTCTTGATGAAGCTGATGCCATGACCAATGATGCACAAAATGCTCTTAGAAGAAGTTTGTATTATCATCTTTCAAAAAACATACTATTCTTATTATAATCCTATATTATAATAAAGTTATTCAATTTTTTCAGTTATTGAAAAGTATACAGATAATGTAAGATTTTGCATTATTTGCAACTATTTAAGTAAAATTATTCCTGCACTTCAATCCCGCTGCACAAAGTTCAGATTTGGACCTCTTGCAGCCGAGCAAATTCTACCACGTTTAGAGCACGTTGTCAAAGAGGAGAAGTATGTTAAAATTTAGCTACAACTTCTAATGTTATCAAAAGTATTGTTCTTATAATTTCTGTCAACTTATTATTCTAGTGTGACTGTGACAGAAGATGGAAAAAAAGCATTGATGACCTTAAGCGGAGGAGATATGAGAAAAGTGATAAATGTATTACAAAGTACATGGTTGGCTTTTGGATGTGTAAATGAAGAAAACGTTTATACTTGTGTTGGACATCCTTTGCCAGTTGATATAAAAAATATTATTAACTGGTTGCTAAATGAAAGTTATGAAGCTGCCTATAAAAGTAAGTAACCTGTATAGTTTAAATTACTTTTGCATTGTTAAGACTTTGAATGTTTGACTAATGACAATATATAATAAATTAAAAGAAGTTCAAGATTTGAAAACCAAAAAAGGGCTGGCTCTACAGGATATCTTGACAGAAATTCAAGTGTTTGTTAATAATAGTAAGTTTTATACACATATGAATATTTAAGTTCGTAGTAACTCCTTAACAATTTTAATTTTGTGTTTTAGTTGAATTTCCGGATGATGTATTGATTGATCTCGTAATAAAAATGGCTGAGATTGAAAAACGAGTTATCAGTGGTTGTAATGAAGCTGTTCAGTTAAATTCTCTTGTATCTGCTTTCCAAAAGCCTCGGGAAATAGATATATCATCATAATTTATATTTAGATAGATTTGTAAGTAATTTTATTATTAAGTTTTGTACCAAAAATATTTTTTAATAAAAAATTATATTGTACAGAAAATTTGGATGATAAAATACTTATATCCTAAATATTTAATATTTAAACAGTACGATTAGAATTTGCATTTAAATTCATGGGAATATCAACAAAAGAAGACAGAAAACTAAAAGGGCATTTATAAGTACAGAAATCAATAATATGTAAAATAATAAATTGATAGTTTTTGTTAAAAAATTAAAAAATTTGCACTTTATAGACTTTTATGCACTAAATTATAGGTGGTTTATTCAGATGTCACTGTATGTCTTAGAATTGTATTATCCCATGAACACGTAATCAAATCACGTTTGTGCCATGCTAAACCTCTAATAAAGTCTTTATGTGGAGTGCTTTCAAAAATAGTTTTGCAGTCAATAGATGTATCAAAAATTTTCAGTTCTGTAGCATCACAGCAACCAGCCAGCTGATTTGAGTGATTAGGATTAAATAACAATCTGTGTACTCCACGTGAAAAATGAATAGATTCACAAACAGGAACAGCACCAATATAGCGGATGTCAAGAATGGAAATGCTTCCATCAATTCCACCAACTGCAATTATATATTCAATATCAACATTCCATGAGCTTGCAGTTAATCCATAACCACTTTTCTTCCATAAACCTATGATAAAAAAGTATTTATTGCATAGTGTACATTATAAAATATTTCAGTTATATATTCTATACTAACCAAGAGCTGGTTTGGATTTTCTAGTATCCCAAAGTAAAGCTTCAGAATCCATAGATGTAGATGAAAATATTGCGTCACTACCAGTTTGAACTTCAACACTTGTAACTACATCTGTTTGAGCTTGATTGAAAGATGATGTTGCTAACATTTTTGTAGTATCCCATACTTTTATACTAAACATAATGAAAGATAAAATTAGTTTTTATTGTATGTATAATCATTTAATCTTTTGGATGATGATTATTTTCATGATTTGTTTATGAAAAAAGTAGATCATTTTTACCACGAATCCATTCCTGCTGAAACAATATGTGCATTATCATTAAAAGTTGAAACCGATGTTAGACTATCATCATGCTGACAAGCATAACCCATGCATTGTAATTCTTGTATCTGAGTATCAGGTTTTGTAACTACTTCAAACACCTGTAAAAATCCACTGTCTTCTCCTATGATAAACTTATCATGCCTTCCTAAGTAGGCAGCTGCTCGTACACCACTTTCTGTTCTGATGGCTGCTGTATACTGGTTTTGCTTAAAGTTCGATGGATCCTCATAAAACCAAACTGTACCATTCCAGTATCGATCTACCATATTACTAGCTCCAATAACCAAACTGTCATCTAAAAAATGAAGATTAAATAAATCAATTGACAGAATGAAAGGTATGAACGAATTCTAAGAACTGGTATAAACGTAATTGTCAATAATTAAAAAAAAAGAATAAATCAAGAATGCTACAAGTTGATTGTCCATTTATAAAATTGTTGACAATCTAAACAAAAGCATATAAAACAGTCGAAATGAAAAAAATGTTTAAAAAATGATTACGCTGTACATATAAAACGTTGTTAAAATAATGTTATTAATAAAAACCGGTTGATCAAACATAACCTGAAATTTACCTTTGTAAACGAGTATAACCTCTAATTGTTTGTCTTGAATCGTCGGATGATTCGCTGCGCTTAAATTTCTGTAAGCATCCGCATTTAAGTTCGGATCAATTTGTTCTTCTTGCTGCTCCATTATTTATTCTAATCAACTGCTGTCACTGTCAGTATCAAATGTAATAACTAATATTTGTGTTCTTCAATTGCTTTCAACAATAATAAGAATCCATATTCATATAGCAGCAAACCGCGGTGGTCATACACTCATATCATACCGTGTTGTGTCGTCACTTCGTCAGTACCGTAACTGACCTACTGATTGTTTTGTTCCCAAATACTTATAATACCATTTAGCCACATTTTTCCAACTGCTATTTGGTTGTTTGAAGAGCAAAGCGACATAAGTACCAATATATTACTAACATAAACAATAAGAAAATAACAAACTCAAAGTATTTGCGCAGGAACGCATGCAGGTATAATCGTCAACTGGTCGTACGTTCGATAATTGTAAATAAGAGCACATGTTGTTATATACATATATGTATGTACAACGTAATTGGAGTCGGCAATTGGTCAGGGTCGAACAGAAGCCTTTTTAAAGAGAAAAACTAAAAACATGTGTAATACTTTTATTGTAAATTGTAATTGCAATAATACGGATAGTTTTTTATATTAAAATCATCATATATTAAATTTTACTTTATGTATCGCATCTTATAATGGTATGTATAAGATGTATAATATTGTAATATTGATCATCAATAGTGGAATAATCTCATTAATAGATACATTGAGATTTTATTATTGATGGATGGTTGCATGCGGTTTCTACATGGTAATATATTCGGTATTGACTGTTTTTCTTGAAATTCTATAAAATACGTATCAATAAAGCCTTTTTGATATTCATCAGATAATAATCTTTATTGATTTGACTAGATATGAATCACTTTTTAACTTCAACTTACAAATTTTCATATAAGCTCGGAAACTATAGCATTATGTATGGTGTACGCATATTAATATAATTATAATTACAGAGATTTTTTACCGAAAATTTATTTTTTCAAGAAATTCAAATATTGCGAGTACATATTAGTACGACACTATATTAATTATTAACAATTTCTTTAAAAATATAGCTTGCATCCGTTATTTTAAATTTAAACGTCGTTCTATTATGACGAATACTTGTGTATAGCGCAGCTGATACCTAAAACATAAAAGAAGTGTATACATATATACTATTTTGGGGTTCGAAAATGTGACAACAAATTTTAGAAAAGCGGAATGCTAAAATAAAAATAAAATAAAAGCAACCGAAAAATAGTACCGATGGGCCAATTGAAGACGAGAAAGAGAGACAATAACACAAACACGCCAAGAAATTGAAGAAGAATAAGAAGACGAAGCAGCAGCTGCTGCGGGGCTGTTGTTTGATCAGCGTAGTATCATGACGTAACATCATCCAGTATATAGGATATATTCATATATATAGAGTAGGTATAGTATAGAGCTCCCAACAAATCCCACTGGTTCCCAACAGCTGAACAGCGGCGCACACGCCGGCGCACAAGACAACGAGACCGTCTTCTGCAGCGGCAGCGTTACGATTTAATATACGTATAACTATATACTTATACGTGGGTCAAGTCTGCACATGAAAAAGGGCGAACTCTCCGCAAAAGAGCAAAGCGCAAAAAGCAAATATATCCGAAATATATCCATATATAGTAATAAGGAGGCTATAGACCATCAACGGCGGCAGTCGCTTTGATATAATTTCCGTCGTGACGCATGCGTATTATTCGCTAGTTTTGAGGCTTGCACTCGCAGCGCGCATATACCTATATATACACCTTCACGTCATTTTTCCACACAAAAAGAGAGAGAAAGAGAGAAACGAAACAGAGTTCGCGGGCAGGCGCGCCACAGTACAGCCAAAAATCGGAGAATTTAGCCCAACGGAATCCCCGAATAGGTAGAGCGGACGAGCGATCGGCTGCAAAACACACATCGAAATCTCGCGCCCCTGGTGGTGCGGTGCGCGTGCGAAGCTATAGTGTCTATGCGTTTGTGCGTTGTATTTCGTCTATACTTATATACTTCTAATACAAATACAGCACACACATACTTATATCTCCGATCAGAGTGTGCGTGTAGCGTGTCAGAGCTCAGAGCAGTCAGCAGCAGCTCTTGTGTGGTGCTGGTGCGGGACAACAGCACTAACGGCAGCATAGAGCAGCAGAGCTGAGCAGCGAGGACGAACGAGGAGAGAAGAGCAGTGCGTGTTTCGCGTACCTAGACTTTGCTCAGCTTTTTTAACGTAACGGCCGCACGCCAGTCGATGTCGTAGACGGCCGCTCGTTGCTGCCGCGCAGAAAAAGAGCCAGTGGAGAAGAGAATATAAGGAAGGAAGGAGCGCGCGCTGTCACGCACGAGACGAGCCACCTGAAGTGCTCGCGGGAGCCGAGTCAATCGGTCGGGTGCGAGAAAGAGAGAGAGATAGACAGCGCGAAAAGAAGAAGCAGCAGTAGTAGCGCGACGACGACGAGGACGTTGAGTGCGACGTCGGCCACGGCGACGGGTACCTCGAACAGTGAGCCATTGCTACAGAGATAAGCTGCTCAACAGTCGACGACAGGATGTCGAACAAACGGGAGCAGATCCTGATTATCGAGCCGCAGAATGAGCTGCGATTTCGGGGTGAGTTGTGATGAAGCGCCGCCGAACCCTTGTGTGTGTGTGTGTGTGTGCACCTCACCTCGCCTCTTCTCTGCCCGCGCCCCTCTAGACGAGCCTCTGCACCTTCTCTATGGCTTCTTCGTTCCAGAGCCAATATACACGAGAGGGACAGAAACAGATCTCTTGGCCGCACGGCGCCTCTATTATGAGCAAGCTGCCCGACCGTGTGTCGTCACAACATGATGGCGATGACCATGCTCCGTCCACGGCCGCGTGTTCCGGACGCACCCGCACCCTCTTCTCTCTTCGTTTGGTTTCCTCAGCATGATCTTCCCCCTCTTAAATTATCGACGGTGCGGCACGGCGATGGTGGACTGAACTTACCTTGACTTGTATTACTCCTCGTGTGCATTTCTTTTTTCCTAAATTTTCAAAGCGGCCAGCCGACCGTTGGCATTGACCGACCGCTCGGGATTTCGATCTCAGTCGCCTTTATCTCTCGCTCTCCCTCGCTCTCCCTCTCTCTCTTTCTCTCTCCTTCACACATACACACACACTCTCTCTCTTTCTCTCTCTGAGTGACTTGGCTTTGGAACTGCCAGGGAGGCAGACTTTTTAACATATTGATTTATATCCACTTGACTCTCCGCTGAATGCTTATTTTTAAACTCAATTATTGCCTAGCACTTTTTTCGAGAATCCAGGAAAAATGCTTTTCTGTTGCGAGAATTTAGTATATGAACCTTGCTGCTATACTTCACGAGTCATTGCCTACTGTCGATGGGATGAAACATTTCATTTCACGAGGACATTAGGCTAGATTGGAAATTGCACATTCTACAATTGCAGTAGCTTTTCTTTGACTAGCGCAAACACTGGACATGCAGGACCTGACTTGATCATGGTAGCTGAGATAGTCTCTCATGACTCGGCGATTCCTTTTGGTTTTCCTGCCAGAGTTCCTAGTGTGGCCTGTACACATTATTTACTTACTTCATTCTGTTCTGCATCTATCATTTTTCATGTCTCTTCTCCTGCAATGGACAAGCGAATTTAAACAGTTCTGTTTTGTACTGTCTCAGCTGTTTCTGTCAGCAATATAAGTTTCTTGACAAATTTAATTAGTTTCAATGTAGCTTTTATTACTGTGGCTGTTGAGTACAGTAACTTGTATTTGATTCGCCATTCTCTTGTTCTTTGTTGTTGGTTTATAAAAACTCTTAATTGAGAATGAATTGAAGAAAATATAGACCTGTCAAAAGACCTTTTGTTTTATAAATCAGCCTATTTTCTCTCCTCATCAAGTTTTAAAAAAGAAAAGTGTTTAAGAAAATTAATTATATTCTACTCTATTTCTATTACTCTGTTATATTAAAGAATATTAAGTTAAAGTAATAATTATATTGTATTGCATAAACTTAACTTTGTATATTTTTTAAACACTTCTCATTTATAATTTTATTTTCCACAGGTCCATTTACAGGAGCTCCAATTGCTTCGTACATGAAGCTCACAAATCCAACGAATCATCAAAAAGTATATTTTAAAATAAAGACTACGGCTCCAAAACGATACTGTGTCAGACCAAATTCTGGATTGATCATGCCAAAGGAAATCTATGAAATAGCAGGTATATAATATTTACTAATTAGGTTTCATTTTCATGAGTTTATTCTCATTAATTAAATAACGATTTTTCTTCTAGTTTGCTTACAACCGTATGATTTTGATCCAAATGAAAAGAACAAGCACAAGTTTATGGTTCAAACTATTGCAGCTTCAACAGATGATCCGGATGAAGATCCAGCAGACATTGTAAGTTTATTTATTATTTTTTATTAAATAAGATATTTGAAAATGTTTGCAAATATATTTCAAGCATGCAGTTAATATGGTGTGGTTTTCATTAAAAAAAAAAATACAAGTAAAACCCAAAGAAACCTTGGAGGTTTGAAATACCAAAAATATATGTCTGGTCAAGTGATTTGGGCAATAATCCAACGCAATTCTAAAATTATTTCCACATTAGCTTTAGAACTAATGTTTAAATAGGCTATTGGCAAACAATCTTAATTAATTTTGTTACGAGTGGTTGATTGTTTAGCATCTAAAAATTTGTTAATGAAAAAATATTTAATTTATATTTTCAGTGGAAGGATGTAAATCAAGATCAGTTGATGGATACAAAACTCAAATGCGTTTTTGAGAATCCTGTTAGCACTACTACTGCAACTAAAGCTAAAGCAACTACTTCAACAAGTAAATCAGAATCGAATTCCACTGATGGTAAAAGCAAGACTGTTGGAGAGCAAATCAAGCCATCACCAAAGGTATGGTTTTATAACAGTAATTTTATGATTATAATATTGCTTTTTATTACATTTGTATGGTCTTTATTTTAAAGGCTGATGTTGAAACTGATGAGAAGCTATTAAAGGTAGCCCAAGAGGTTACTCAACTCAGGGTAGAAGAAAGTACTCTAAGACAGGAGAATCTCCTACTTAAGGTAAATTTCAAATTATAGTTTGAATCTTCAGTAAATTAAGCCATTGTTACTTTTATAAAAATTCATCCCTTGAATATGTAATTATATTAAGTATTAGAAAAAAAAAAAAAAAAAAAAAAAATCGGTTCTATTTTACAAATTACTTTTAATTATCAAGTTTTCTTGATGTTAATAGTTTTAGTTCTCTTATTATAATTCTAACAAAACTAACAATACAGTCATTGAGTTTATAATAATGTTTTTGACTAATTTATACATAATGTTTTACAGGAGGAAATAATGAAATGGAAAAATGCAGCACTGGGTAAAGATGTAAGCCTGGCATCATCAGTATCAGGTCTGACTTCACATACCAACAGTCCAATGCCCATGTCCACTACCAGTATAATCATCGCCGTCGCTATGGTCGTAGTCGGTTATCTACTGGGGAAACTGATCTGAAGAGCCTCCGCCTTATCGTAACCACCTTTGGCACACCACCTTCTCCCCCTCCTCCACTTTTCTTAGCCTACCCTTCCTGCCACTCGATATAATATGCCATCGACACTACTGCTATCAACTGCGAAGAGAGAAAGCAAAACGATTTACCGAGTCAACCAGAGTCACTCAGTTCATAATAAATAATTATTATCAACTTCTACTGTAGTATGGTCTACGTAAAGTAATTAGAGTCGTTTGCTAGGCCAGTGTGCTTAATGCAATAAAGGCAAGCGGGAGTAAAATCCTTTTTTAAGAAGCCCAAAGCATTAGCTTAGTAATAAGACTTCTCAGTTCGTTTCTTTTTTCCGTTTCATTAAGGTAAACAGTTGATCAATAATTTAAAGTAGGATTGTAAATAACATTTTTAATTTTTTTTTTAAAGTTTTAGAGGGGAGGAAAAAGGAACGGGGCGCACAAATTCACGGTCGCATTCCCTTTTGCTATTGTTTTATCAAACTGCTTTTATTTTAACTGTATAAGCTTTTCTTTCTTACAAAAGGATTTTCGTATTGTTGTGCCGCGCGTCAGTGTCTTTAACAAAAAAAAGTTTTAAAAAATGCAAAAAAATATTAAAAGAAATCATGTCACCATTATATTATTAGGCTTATTAAAATGACGTTTCCAGACATTTAAATCGTGTCACTTTAAAAGATGATGATTCGTCTTGACATTTTATGTAAAATAAATCGAGACTTCACCATCAAAGATAAAAATAGCCCATTTCAACGGCAATTTAGGATTAGATACACTAAGTAAACTCGCATTGCGGAAGTTCGTCTGTTCACTGTTACTGTGCAGTGAACCTTGAGCAACTTTTTCGGAAATTGGTTCTGAGCCGCACCCCGTCCATCGACGCTATAGGCTTTCTTGCTCAGAACTTGCTTTCCGTGCACCGTATCGTCAAGCGAAGATTTTATCGTAAGAAAAATATCGCAACTGTCACGATTGCTTTTTTTTTAATAGGGAAGTTATCATATCAAATCTAGAACAAAAATCTGCACTTATTGCACTGTTTTATGTGGTTTTTAGTTTTACAACTTTCCGGTAATCAAAAGTCAGTATAAGCCTCATTAAAACAATATATGAATAACACATAAAAATGTTAACGAAAATCGAACGAAAATAAGTAGATGTGCAAGAAAATTAAGGAAACCGTACTTTTTCTTCTTTGATGATATATGTCCCCTTGGGAAAAGCGCGATGCAGCTAAAATGAGAATGACAGTGTGTTTGAATACAATTCTATTGTACCTGTGGTGAGCTTGAGTTGCTTCAAAAACGGCTGCGTGTGTATAAGAGAAAGATAGAGGAAAAAAACTTTTCGAAGGCGGCGCACAGGTTAAAGTGATAAGACGAACAATCGGCTACCGAGAGATTTACGGCCGATAACACTGACATACATAAAACGTGTTCTATACGTATATCTAGGAGGAGCAGCGACGGCAGTTTCGGTTTCGTCCAAGCTCTTATGTCGATCTTGCGCGAACGTGAAAAGTGACATTCAAAGCCGCCTCACCGCGACTAAAGCCCTCGAGAAAAAAAAGAGATAGAGGAGCGCGAAGTAGTCTCGGTTTTTTCTCTTTCTTTTCTCTTGTATTTTTTCTTTTTGTAATTTTTCCTGTCTTAGGTCCTCTTTGCAGAGTACACGAAGACCTTTCGTAAGATGGACGAGGTTGCTTTCACTCTTCAAATGTTAAGATTCAAAAAGAGGGAGGCAGAGAGAAAGTGAGGGAGTGTAATAAAGGATCATAAGATAAAACAAATTTGTGAACGAGTCATGACGAGGGGGTGGAGGTGTATATGCATAAACATTTGTGGGAGGAAGGGGGAAGGGTTTGGTTAACTTGTAGTAGCGATCAATCGATGATCCGCGAATAACTATCTCCAACTGTTTCACGAGACGACGGCGCACTATTCCATTGAGGTTGACAAATAGACTCTATCAACCATTGCTTTTCAGTGTACTTTTTAATTTATTTATGTTTGTTTTAATATTATGAGAAAGGTTAATTGAGAATATAAAATGATGAAAAAAGTGAAAATGCAAGTAATAATGAAAAAAAGTGTCGAACGACGAATTTAGCGAGCTTTGTATATGTACTATTATTACTCATTACCTTTGTCTGTTCAGTGACGAAAAATTGATTTTGTATATCTGTTCAATAAGACGATAATCACGATATTCATTAATAAAAAATTATCAAGTTGATAGTTAATTTGATCGTTATAAAAAAAGGAACAGCAGATTGAGGTGTCCTATATATACTTTTCTTGCGTAGATATAAAGCTTTGAGTGGAGACTTGAGCGACTGGAATTAAAATTGTAAAAACCAACACAAGTAGCGATGAAAGTTTCCTATTCGTATACACATTGGTCAACCATCAAGATAAAGTCATTTTATAATTGGAGTAAGAGCATTTATGTATTGTTAATGATGTAATTGTAAAGTATTATTGACTATATTTAAATAATTATTGGTTTAAAATTTATTTTGAAATTTTCGTTCACATTTATATAGATCGGGTTTTTCATTACAGTGACATCTTTAATTTTCGTATTTTCATATTTGCTTATACACTAGATAAAATTACTTACTTATGATAAACAAACGAAGAATCAATATGTGATTCTTCTGATTGATTCAAACAAAATATTGACTGAAATTTTGAAAATTTCACAAGCAATATTTGTAGTGTGCATCGTAATTTATTATTAAAAAGTTGCAATTTTGTGCTCTTGAAGAAGTATAAATAAATCTATATAATTTCAAAATTTCAGTGCCATCATATTTTTTATTTTATTTTATATTCAATAAACTAATGCGTTTGTTGTTGTGCTCCATACCAACATATTTTTTATTTATTAAATACATTTAGATGTATATAGACACAGGTATTTTTAGTTTATCAATCATTTTTCTTCGAATTTTATTTATTTTAAATATTTATATAATTTTTGCTAACACTTGATACCTAAGTGTTACTAAAAAAATTTTGTTTATAAAGTTCCGGCACATGTATAAAGTGAAAACTTTTACATTATAACATTTAATAAAAATTTAATTTTATTTAGTAAATGTAATTTTGGAATTTTGCACCATTTACATTGTATCAAATGAATGTCAAAATTAATTAGAACTTAGAAATTAAGAGAGTAAGGTAAGTATGTATAAGTTCAACATCGTTTTAATAATATATTTCTTAATGTATCTTATAAGCATTATGATACATTAACAATTCTTTCCAATGATAAACAATATATGTATATATATATATATACACACACACACACGCACGCCGGTTACGTAACTTGTCTCCAACACGGATTTCAATCAAAACGTTAGTGTACATAAAAGTACAGCATGTAAAAAAATTCAAATATAGATCGATTACAATAGATTTTTTATGGTTTTAGGATTGAAAGAATTTATTTAAGATTAGTGCTGGGCACTTAATCTTTGATGCCCGTTTTTGTTTGAAAAAGTTACTTTCTACATTACCTCATTTTAAAAGTGTTCTAGTGTATCATATAACGCCACCTATCGCTAGAATTTCCATTGATATTTTTCTATTTATCGAATTCAACCGATTAATAGTTGAAAATATTAATTAGCTGTTCCAAAAAAAGCACAGCGTGTCATTTCCGTAACACTAGTAAAGTATCAGACACAATATATACTAAAAATGATTAAACTCAATTCCCGGCTTAACAGACACTAATATGAATTAAACACCCTAATATATACTACTTATTATTTTTTAATTTTGTTGCATAATATATTTTATATTTTAGCGAAAGATAACCGTAAGCTTATGTTTATGTATTTGGCGAACGATGTTATTCAAAATAGCAAAAAGAAAGGTCCTGAATTTGGTAAAGAATTTGAAACTGTATTACCGAAAGCATTCGAACATATGAAACGTTTTGATGAAAAAACGCGAGAAAAACTAGGTAGATTAATAAATATATGGGAGGAAAGAGGTGTCTATGATAAATTACAAATTGGAGAATTTAAAGCTTCATTTAGTGTCGACTCAGAGCCAATCAAAGATTCTGCAACGCCGCCAAAGAAAAAACCTAAACTCGACAGTGAAAAGGTATTTATGTAAGTTTTTTTCCTTTTTTCTGTACAAAGTATTCATTAAATTTATGTAAAACTTAATAATAAAGATATAGCAACCAATATGAACTTTTTTCTGATTACAGAAAAAATGACAACTATATGCTTTTCAGCCTTTTTTCTGGTTTTGAAAAATTGTTTAATTTCGTAAAAACATAAAAATAATAATCCGCAAATAACATGATGTTCAGCTAAATATTAAAAAAAATTAGATATTAGAAACAAAGATATAGATATTAGGTACTAGATACAGAAAGTTAAAATTTTATCAATGACTCCTAATGTACCACTATACGGAAAAAGTTTTGGAACGCTTGAGACTCCGTAAGTTGGCATTGGGAGGACACCGAGATTCTCGGATGCATGGGGATTCCAATTTGGAGCTCTGAGGCCTCCATTCTTGTATCCAG
>UCOJ01002245.1:0-13809 GCA_900474305.1 Cecidostiba fungosa
ATCGGTGTAGAGGCGCAGGTGTGTGTCGTGGCGCAGAAACGTCGTCGTGACTGCGTCAGCGAGCGCCAGCTTGGTGGTGATGAAGGCATCTCGGGCTTCGTTGGTCCAGCTGAGAGGCGAGGGTTTCTTGCGCTGCGGTAAGGACTTCAGCATTTCGTTGAGAGGCGCGAGCAGACCCGCAGCTCCGGAGATGCTGCGCCTGTAGTAGTTCACCAGGCCGAGAAACCGACGAAGCTGGGTGGAGTCTGCTGGCTGTGGGAAGGCCTGGATGGCCTCAATCTTTCCCGGTGGTGGTTTGCAGCCCTGTGCAGAGATGACGTGCCCCAGGTACGTGACCTCGTCCTTGGCCAAGGTGCATTTGTCTTGATTGATGCGGATGTGAGCCTCGCGGAGGGTGCTAAAGAGCTTCTTGCGGTGCTCCAAGTGCTGCTCCTTGCCCCAGGACACGACGATGATGTCGTCTAAATATGCCCTAGCAAGTGGCAGGTCTCGCAGCAGATGGTCCATAGCCCTTTGCAGAGACTGGGCGGCGTTGCGCAGGCCCATTGACGATCGAGTAAATTCAAAAAGTCCGAACGGCGTTATGATGGCCGTTTTATGTGCGTCTTCAGGTGCGATTGGCAGCTGATAGAAAGCTTTTTTCAAATCGATGACGGAGAAAGTATCGCCGCGAAGTTCGAGCAGCAGGTCCTCTATTATCGGAAGAGGGTACCTGTCTGGTACGGTGCGGCTGTTGAGCTGGCGGTAATCGCCAGTAATGCGATACGTCCCATCAGCCTTTTTGACTAGGCGAAGCGGGCTTGCCCAGGAGCTGTCTGACACACGCACGATGCCCATCTCTAATAGAACCCGGAACTCGGCGCGCGCTGCTTCGAGGCACTCGCCGTGGAGTTGGCGTGACCGCGCTACTGCTGGTGGCCCGTTGGTAACGATGTGGTGGAATGCCGAGAGATCCGGCAGGGCGATGACGGTGCTTCCTGGGGAGGCCAGGTCCTGGTACTCCTTCAGCAGGTCAGCGAAGAGACCCTCGGCAACGTCGGTGGAGATGCAGACCGCGACGGAGTATACCTGGGTCGGCAGCACGGTGCCGGTTGCGTGGTGTACATGGTCAGCATCGAGGAGTCTCCGGCGCTGTAGGTCGACTGCAAGCCCGAAGTGCGACAAAAAGTCGGCACCGATGATGGGATTCATAACGTCGGCGACGATGAATTTCCACTCCAGTGGTTTGGCGAGTGCGAGGTCGACGGACATCGTGTGCGTGCCGTAGGTGCTGATCGACGACGCGTTGGCTGCGCTAAGCGTGAGCGAACCACGTGTCCTCTGCTGCTGGAAGAATGACCGTGGCAGCAGGGAGACCGCTGACCCGGTGTCTATGAGGAACCGGAGTTTCGACGTCCTGTCTGCGACGTGCAAGCGCTGCTCGGATGGTGCGCCGACCGCCTCTGCTTGCGGGGGCGGGGGCGCCTCTAGTTTCCCTGGAGCGAGCGTGTTGGAAAGGAGCATGGCGGCTTGCACTGCGTCGCAGCCTCACCGAATTTGGCGTGGTACCAGCAGTACCCTGTACCAGCTGCTGCAGGTCTGGCTGGCGTCGAAGAGCGCGCCTGTCGCGAGCGTGAGCGGCTTCTGTTGTTGCTGTTGTTGCCGTTGTTGTTGTTATTCTGCTGGGTGGCGCTTACGAGCGACTCGAGCAGCGTGGTGTGCCTCTGGATGGTGGCGACCAGCTGAGCCATACTGACCCGGATAGACGTCATGTCGTCGCCTGGTACGGGCGACGTGGTGCCGGACGAGCATCCGCTCGACGGGGCCGACGACTAGCGAGAGCCAACGGCGTGCACGTGAGTCTCTGGCATCATTAGCTGGTCGGCCAGATTGGACAGCTCCTCCAACGAGGCAGCTCGGAGCACGCGACACATGCGGCTGGCGTATGGTGGAAGAAGGTCAAGCCACTTGACCTTGAGAGCTTCGTCCGATATTGCGTTATTCGCCAAGCGCTTCATGTATCGGAGAAGCTGGGATGGCGTGCGGTCTTCCAGGCGAACCTCGTTGAGGACCTGGTGGAGCTGCGTATCTGCGGAGGCCGCCAGGCGCTGGAGCACCGCTTCTCGAAGGGTCTGGTAGCGGTTGGCGGGTGGTGGTCGCAGGATGATGTCTGATACCTCCTGGGCCACTTCCTGTGGCAGCTGCGTGACGACCAAGTTGTAGCGGTTGCGGTCCGAGCGGACTCTGTTTGCTTCGAAGGCTGCTTCCACCTGAGCAAACCACAATCTGGGGTTAAAAGACCAGTATGCTGGGAGTGTGCAGCGCACGGCAGCCTCGACCGGTGGCTCTGGTTGCGGTAAAAGCCCGCCGCGAGGCGGCGGGAACAACCCACCGGGCGGCAGCGGTGGCGGCTGCGGTATAACATCGGGACGGCCCCCCGCGAGGCTCGCGCCTGGATTGTCTCGCAGGGGCGAGTTGTGCGGTGTGCGCAGCATTTCGGAGTTTTCCCTATGTGTGAAATTGAGTGCTCGGCGTGCGCCAAGGCGCTGTGATGCTCGAGATGCCGATCGCGGCACGCGCAGCCCGTGACGTACCGTCGAAGAGCGGCGGGTGGCGCCCTCGCTTGGCTGGCGTGCGAGTAGCGGAGCCAGCGGAACGCGCACGGTGGTCGACGCGCTGACTCTACCCGGCGCGCGACGCTACTTAAAATGGCTGCTCGCGCGGGAGGGCAGAGCACCGAAGTGCGAGAGAGCGCGGGAGCTTACACGCGTCGGAAAGATGGCCGACTGTTTGCGCGGCAACGGCGCGGGCGGCGTGCAACAGGTATATGACGCGGCACTTGAAAGAAAAAGCGACTCAAGGCCGCGAAAGGACAATACCTGTTGCGCTGCGTGAAGCAAAACCTGGTGTTGGAGGTAACGCTGGCCGCCGGGCGTTGGAGACGTCGACAACGGTGCGATGATGTGGCCGCTGCTCGATGATGATGCCTCTGCGCTGCGACTGCTGCTCGAAGTTGGCACGTCCGCGCTGCCGCTGCTCCTGCTGCTAGGGTGTTGGTACGGTGAGCGCCGCGAAGGCGCGCCCGGTGATGCTGATGAGGAGACGACCGACGGGGCCGCGCCACGTGCTCGCTGAGAGAAACTACTCACCAGGGTCCGGGGAGTTCGCTGGCTGCTGTTGCAGCTCCCGCCTGCCTGCGGTAGTTGTAGTGGCCGATAGTGTCCGTGTATATAAAAAAAAAGATGGCCTCCGTCGAGCTGTAAAGGGGCTACGGCGGGGCGATGTAGAGTCGATGAAGGTAAAAATCTTCTTTCCAGCTCTGCGCAGAATGCCGAAAAGGAGATAGGCTGGCCGCCGAGAGTGCACGATGCGAAGCTTCGTTGCTGCTGAGTAGCGTCGGTTCGATGGCAAGATGGCTGCCGCTTGCTCCGATGCGCGTCTCAATGTTCGGGGTCACCACTTTGGAATTTAGTGTAGAAGTAAGTTTGTACTGCGCGCGTTTCTCTATAGGAAGAGGCACTGGGAGAGGTCGAGCAATGAGTACAGTAATGTTTTACAAAACTAATGCTTTGACTTTATTTAACTACAAATTTCTCCAATACTCTCTGAGCACGTCTGCTCTACTAGACGGCTAAGCCCAGAATGGCGTACAGGTGTGCACTCCCTGTCCGCCACGGCGTGGCGTCGGTCGAGGTGAAGAAGGCGGAAGGACTCCGCTAGTCAAACTCCTCTCTCGGCTGTAGAACCTGTTTACGCCGGCGACGGTGCTGCTCGGCGCGAACCCCCACAGCTACTCCCCCGCCAGTGCCGGACGAATCCTGAGTCCGGAACGATACGCTCTTCCTGGGCCTGTTGAGGGATGGGCTGGCGGGGATGGGCGGCGGGGGTGGGGTTGCAGGCGCCGGGGCAGGTAGCGCCGGGAGGTGCCGTGATGCGAATGACTCAGGCGCTGGAGACGCCTGGGTGGATGGCCCTGCCTCGGGCGCTGGAGACAACGGTGTACGTGGCCCTGCCACAGGCGCTGGTCGTGCTTGTGCTGGGTGCACAAGCGATGGTGGGGCCCGCGCGGCAGGGGCAGCGTGGGTGGGAAGCTGATCAGCTACCTCCAGGTACGCTGGCTTGAGCGAGGACGTCGAGAGGGTTTGAGCCTTGCCATTGACCTCAACGACGTAGCTCTGCTCGTTGATGCGGCGAATCACCTTGTGCGGCCCCGTGTCCGGCGGCTGCAGCGTCGAACGAACCGTGTCCACTATTCTAAAGACGTATGCGCAGCTTCGTAGGTCGCCGTGGAAGAACGGCGTACGGGGCGGCAGGTGCCTGGATCCCGGTGCGGCCTGGAGCTTGCTCATCAGGTGGCGAAGCTCGACGACGAAGGAGGGAGCATTCGCATCCGGGTGGCTTGCTGCAACAAAGAAATCGCCGGGTACTCGAAGGGAGGTGCCGAAGAGCATCTCAGCAGGAGATGCCTGCAGATCCTCCTTGAAGGTGGTCCTCAGGCCCAGCAGGACGGCTGGGAGGGCTTGCGGCCAAGGCGTAGGAGCACAGCACATTAGGGCTGCCTTCAGCGTCCGGTGCATCCTTTCAACCAACCCATTGGCCTGTGGATGATATGGAGTGGTGTGGACCCTATCGGCTCCGATGATGTTGGCGAGGGCGGTGAAGAGACGGGCCTCGAATTGCGCGCCCTGGTCGGTCGTCATCGTGAGCGGCGTGCCAAACGTGCTGATCCACCGGTCGAAGAACGCCCTGGCGACTGTCTCTGCTTGCTGGTCTGGCAACGGGATGGCGAGCGGCCACCTGGAGAACCTATCAACAATCGTGAGACAGTACTGTAAACCCGAGCACGACGGAAGCTTGATGAGGTCCAGGTGCAGGTGGTCGAAGCGCGCATCCGGGGCCGTGAAGTCTCCCAGGGCGGCTCGATTGTGACGGTGGACCTTCGAATGCTGACACGGCACGCAGGCGCGCGCCCAGCGAGCGATGTCCTTCCTCATGCTTGGCCAGAAGAATTTCTGCGTGATGATCCTCGCCGTGGAGCGGGCACCGGGATGTGAAAGACCATGCAGAGCCTCGAAGACGGTCTTCCTCACTTCCCGAGGAACGTACGGCCGAATTGCGTTGCCGTCGACTGCGCAGTAGAGTAGCGAGCCCTCGATGTTGAGGGGCTGGAGACTCGAGTCCTCGCTGTCGAGTAGATGCGGTAGATCTTCGTCCGTCTTCTGCCGTAGGGCGAGGGTGGCGAGCTCCAAGCACGCTGGCATCCTAATGGCCTCGACTCCTGGTGCCTCTGCGGCAGGACGGTTCGGGCCTGGTGTCGTTTGGACATTCTCCACCCTGGACAGAGCATCTGCAACAGCGTTGTCCTCACCCTTGACGTAGGCGAAGGCAATCTGAAATTGTAGCAGATAGTCGAGCTGTCTTGATTGACGAGGCGAAGCCTTCTCCGGCGGCTGGTGGGCTGCAAGCGACAGAGGTTTGTGGTCCGTGAGCAGCGTGAACTGCCGCCCCTCGAGAATGCTGCTGAAGTGCTTGACCGAGGCAAAAGCGGCGAGAAGCTCCCTGTCGTAAGTGCTGTATCGTCTCTCTGTGTCCGACAGTTTTCTGGAAAAGAAGCCGAGAGGCTTCCAGATGCCACCGAGCTCGTCCTGCTCCAAAGCGGCACCGATGGCGACGTCAGAGGCATCGGTGTAGAGGCGCAGGTGTGTGTCGTGGCGCAGAAACGTCGTCGTGACTGCGTCAGCGAGCGCCAGCTTGGTGGCGGTGAAGGCATCTCGGGCTTCATCATTGGTCCAGATGAGAGGCGAGGGTTTTTTGCGCTGTGGTAAGGACTTCAGCATTTCGTTGAGCGGAGCGAGCAGACCCGCGGCTCTGGGGATGCTGCGCCTGTAGTAGTTTACTAAGCCGAGAAACCGACGAAGCTGGGTGGAGTCTGCTGGCCGTGGGAAGGCCTGGCTGGCCTCAATCTTTCCCGGTGGTGGATTGCAGCCCTGTGCAGAGATGACGTGCCCCAGGTATGTGAGCTCGCCCTTTGCCAAGGTGCATTTATCTTGGTTGATGCGGATGCGAGCCTCGCGGAGGGTGCTGAAGAGCTTCTTGAGGTGCTCCAGGTGCTGCTCCTTGCCCCAAGACACGACGATGATGTCGTCTAAATATGATGGTCCATAGCCCTTTGCAGAGACTGGGCGGCGTTGCGCAGGCCCATTGACGATCGGGTAAATTCAAAAAGTCCGAACGGCGTTATGATGGCCGTTTTATGTGCGTCCTCAGGTGCGATTGTCAGCTGATAGAAAGCTTTCTTCAAGTCGATGACAGAGAAAGTATCGCCGCGAAGTTCGAGCAGCAGGTCCTCTATGATCGGAAGAGGGTACCTGTCTGGTACGGTGCGGCTATTGAGCTGGCGGTAATCGCCAGTAATGCGGTACGTCCCATTAGCCTTTTTGACTAGGCGAAGCGGGCTTGCCCAGAAGCTGTCCGAAACACGCACGATGCCCATCTCCAGTAGAACCCGGAACTCGGCGCGCGCTGCTTCGAGGCGCTCGCCGTGGAGTTGACGCGGCCGCACCGCTGCTGGTGGCCCATTGGTGACGATGTGGTGGAATGCCGACAGATCCGGCAAGGCGATGACAGTGCTTCCTGGGGAGGCCAGGTCCTGGTACACTTTCAGCAGGTCAGCGAAGGGACCCTCGGCAACGTCGGCGGAGATGCAGACCGCGACGGAGTATACCTGGGTCGGCCGCACGGTGCCCGTTGCGTGGTGGACATGGTCAGCATCGAGGAGTCTCCGGCGCTGTAGGTCGACTGCAAACCCGAAGTGCGACAAAAAGTCGGCGCTGATGATGGGATTCGTGACGTCGGCGACGATAAATTTCCACTCCAGTGGTTTGGCGAGTGCGAGGTCGACGGACATCGTGTGTGTGCCGTAGGTGCTGATAGACGATGCGTTGGCTGCGCTAAGCGTGAGCGAGCCACGTGTCCTCTGCTGCTGGAAGAATGACCGTGGCAGCAGGGAGACCGTCGACCCGGTATCTATGAGGAACCGGAGTTTCGACGTCCTGTCGGCGACGTGCAAGCGCTGCTCGGATGGTGCGCCGACCGCCTCTGCTTGCGGGGGCGGGGGCGCCTCTAGTGTCTCTGGAGCGAGCGTGTTGGAAAGGAGCATGGCGGCTTGCACTGCGTCGCAGCCTCACTGAATTTGGTGTGGTACCAGCTGTACCCTGTACCAGCTGCTGTAGGTCTGGCTGCCGTCGAAGAGCGCGCCTTTCGCGAGCGTGAGCGGCTTCTGTTGTTGCTGTTGTTACCGTTGTTGTTGTTACCGTTGTTGTTGTTGCTCTGCTGGGTGGCGTTTACGAGCGACTCAAGCAGCGTGGTGTGCCTCTGGATGGTGGCAACCAGCTGAGCCATGCTGACCCGGATAGACATCATGTCGTCGCTTAGTACGGGCGACGTGGTGCCCGACGAGCATCCGCTCGACGGAGCCGATGACTGGCGAGAGCCGACAGCGTGCACGTGTGTCTCTGGCATCATGAGCTGGTCGGCCAGGTTGGACAGCTCCTCCAACAAGGCTGCTCGGAGCACGCGACACATGCGGCTGGCGTATGGTGGTAGAAGGTCAAGCCACTTGACCTTGGGAGCTTCGTCCGATATTGCGTTGTTCGCCAGGCGCTTCATGTATCGGAGAAGCTGGGATGGCGTGCGGTCTTCCAGACGCACCTCGTTAAGGACGTGGTGGAGGTACGTGTCTGCGGAGGCTGCTAGGCGCTGGAGCACCGCTTCTCGAAGGGTCTGGTAGCGGTTGGCGGGTCGTGGTCGCAGGATGATGTCCGATACCTCCTGGGCCACTTCCTGTGGCAGCTGCGTGACGACCAGGTTGTAGCGGTTGCGGTCCGAGCGGACTCCATTTGCTTCGAAAGCTGCTTCAACCTGTTGCGCTGCGTAAAACAAAACCTGGTGTTGGAGGTAACGCTGGCCGCCGGGCGTTGGAGACGTCGATGTGGCCGCTGCTCGGCGATGATGCCTCTGCGATGCGACTGCTGCTCGATGTAGGCACGTCCACGCTGCAGCTGCTCCTGCTGCTAGGGTGTTGGTACGGTGAGCGCCGTGAAAGCGCGCCCGGTGATGCTGATGAGGAGACGACCAACGGGGCCGCGCCGCGTGCTCACTGAGAGAAACTCCTCACCAGGGTCCGGGGTGCTCGCTGACTGCTGCTGCAGCTCCTAGCTGCCTGCGGTAGTTGTAGAGGCCGATGGCGTGTCCGTGTGTAAACGAAGAAAGAAAAAAAAGATGGCCTCCGTCGAGCTGTAAAGGGGCTACGGCGGGGCGATGTAGTGTCGATGAAAATAAAAATCTCCTTTCCAGCTCTGCGCAGAATGCCGAAAAGGAGATCGGCTGGCCGCCGAGAGTGAACGATGCGAAGCTTCGTTGCTGATGAGTAGCGTCGGTTTGATGGCAAGATGGCTGCCGCTTGCTCCGATGCGCGTCTCAATGTTCGGGGTCACCATTTTAGAGGGCTTTACTAGGTTAGTTTGTACTGCGCGCGTCTCTAGAGGAAGAGGCACTTGGAGAGGTCGTGAAATGAGCAAAGTGATTTTCTATGAAAACTGGCACGACGACTTTATTTAGGTACAATATAACACTTCCCTCTAATATACTCTCAGAGCACGTCTGCTGTATTCGTCGGCCGAGCCCAGAATGGCGTACAGGTGTGCACTCCCTGTCCGCCACGGCGTGGCGTCGGTCGTGGTGAAGAAGGCGGATGGACTCCGCTAGTCAAAACTCCTCTCTCGGCTGTAGAGCCTGTTTACGCCGGCGACGGTGCTGCTCGGCGCGAACCCCCACATATATACAATAATAACAGGTTGTCCAAGGTATCGAATACTTTTTTATTTATTTGGCTGAATCATCGCCATTGTCATTCCTATATAAAATAATGAGCGGTCAACTGAAAATCAAATAATTTATTATTATTGTAACGGTTGCAAGTGCAATTAATGCACGTTGAGCACGTTACGATGTCTCTCCGGGTATATTCAAATGTAATATATTATATTTGATTGTTTCAGCTATCATCAGCGCAGCACAGAGAAGTAGAGAGAGACAGAGAAAGTAAGAGTGCGTTCATAGTGAAAGAAAAACCGGGGCTGGTCCTGCGACAATAAATTATATCCGTGTATGCATTTTTTTTGTATTAGGGCTATCACAGAGGAATACGGAGTGACAAGGATGAATATGCGAGTGTGCGTGTGTCGCTGTTCCTCCGCGTGTCTTGCTCTCTCGTCTGTGATAGCCCTTAGGTATAGGCCCCTTACTCGTGTAAATAGCCGTACAACGCTTATAGCAATATTTGCATATGCTGATAACCGGAGTCGTGGTCGTATATGACGATCAAAGCCGAGGACATGTGGCGACACGGTAGCCAGTCGTCGATAAATCCTCAACCTGTTTTACCTTCAGGCGAGCACACACACTGACTGCGAGAAAGTCCCTAGGCCGCGTACGCGGCTAACTTCAGGCGAGTTTCCACCACGGTTCGGCATTCGCCGGTCTACCGAGGCGGACCGAGATAGACCGACATCGACCACAATCGACCGCGCTGAACCGAGGTTAATCGCGCTGGACCGAGATATGACGAACCTCAGTGGACCGTGGTGGACCGAGATTAATCGCGGTGGACCGAGGTCGATCGCGCTGGACCGAGATCCTATCGCGTTCCAATGCATTCCCCAACAGATGGCGCCAGTACATCCGCAATTTTGACAGTCTTACATAGCAGACAGCAAGACCTAACCTGGAAGTGTTTATTTTGTTGCTTAGACGTTTTTTTCCTGATTTATAGTTGGCCAAGTTGGAGAATTTTTGAAATTTAACTGCCGGCGCGTATGCGGCGACAACAAATATATAATTGCGTTTAAACAAGTATTCACAATAGAATTGTTGTCTATTGCAGTATACGTTGCTAGTATGACTGTATACTGTAATTCTTGTCGGTTAATAATGTTAATAATGCAATTTTATGTAATACGTATATATACGTATATACATAAATATTTATAAACTAATAAATATTATAACTATTAGAATTAACTTGCTTGTAAAATAGTAATAATAATAACAACCATATTTACTATAATAAAAGTTATTATTATTGAATACAAAAAATATCAAGTCCTGTTTCGAAATTCGCGTTTTATCGGTGTCCGCCATTTTGTGTCGTTTTTGCTCAGTTTCTTTGGCGATCTCGAGCCGTTCGGAGTGAAACGTTTTTATCAAAACAAATACGTCTTGTCAGTCGCGTTCGCTGTTGTACAAGTATTTGGTGTATAACAAGTGCATAATTATTGCCCGTATGGATTTTGAATTCTAATTTTAAGTGTAAATAGTTCCGTGTTAAAGTGCATCGAAAGTGCGGTTATGTATGCGGGCCATAATCGTGATAACTTTTTGCTCCGCAATTATCGGCTGCATCCCGCACCCATCACCGGAGCCAAGGAGGCAGCATCGGCCACAGCGAGTGCAGCAGCTCGAAGGAACGCGGGGAAGCGGGTCCAGGGAGTCGACTCGATTTTATCCGCGGAGCTGACGTCGCGATCTGCCCGGCCGGGAACGGAGGGATGCATCTATAACTTAGAGAATAAATCATTTTTATTTCTTTTATTTAGATCTTTTCTTCATTTTCATTCTTTTTTTCTGCGCTTTACAGTCTATCTGTAGCTTTTCTTTTCTAATTGTTTTTGTGCTTTCTAGGTTAGTTTCTTGGAGAAATCGTCTTTCAGGGTCATCTCACTCAGAAGCAGCTACATGTATATAAGAAGGTAAGTTTGTTGAAATTGGAGTGTAATGTATATGCACTCAATATTCTATATATTATTTACTGCAAGTTTTCTTTCCCCAAGTAGATTATTAGCAGCTATACGGGGAATCTTATGTTTAGAAAACATCAAGATTCCATCGTAATTATCAATTTTTCTTATACTTTTGTGTTTACAGATCTACTGCCTGGATTTCCTTTCAACATCAGCGAGTCCAGAAATCAACGCTAGCTTTATCAAGGCCTTCATGGACGATCTTGGAAGTACACAGCCAGCTAGGACGAGGCAAGCAGTTCAACGTTTTCTTCTTCCACGCATACACTCAGGTAACAAGGTGCCAAGCCAGTTTTTAGTAAACTTGGTTGGAATCACCTTAACATTCACTCTCTTATTCACTCTCTTTATATTTAGCAAAGTATAACGTTTGTATATTTTTATTTTAGGGTTATCGAGCTGCTCTCCACCAGGATGCACCGTGCAGGAATAATAAGGTATATTTCCCTACTTCTGTAGTATTATTTGCATGCACATGAACAGGAGTATTTTACTACTTCTAGTAAATATTACATCTACATTTATAGCTGGTTTTGGTTCATAAAAGTACTGCAGCTCGTTTATTAGCAACTTACAATTGAGATTTCTTGCAAATATATCAAGCTAATAAACTGGGTACAGTAACTTTCTGGACCTCGGACCAACTGAGAATGTAGATGTAGTATTCACTAGAGTTAGGGAAGTATCTTTATTGATGTTGCAAGCAAATAATGCACGCATTTTTTAGATTCGTGTATTTTTTTTGTTCAAATAATCCGAGAGACGTTCAACATTATAGTGAGTATGATTTCTCAATTCTAAGGTATTTCTACGTTTAGAAAAAACAAATAGTTTTCATTTTCGAATGATATATTCATGAAAATTGTCAGTTTATTTGTTAGCGAGTATCTCTGAACGCTCAAAACTGAGAATTCCCTTGAATATATAAATGATAAATGAAAACTATTTTAATTTTCTGAACGTAGAAAGAGCCCAGAATTGAGAAATTATAGTCTCCCCAATGTTTAATGTCTCCCCAATAAACTGGACAAAAAAAATGACACGATATCTAAAAATGCGTGCTTTTTTTCTTTGCAACAACAACAAGAATACTTGTTCAACTCTGGTAACTTGTATTTATTTATTCTACGCAGTTTTCAGGTCCAGAAAGAACCCGTACATTACTCATTAGCATAATACATTTATAAGAAATGTCAATTTTAAATATTTTTTGTTTATAATTGAGTTTTCTTATAAATATATTGTGCTTATGAACAGGGTACAGTAACTTTCTGGACCTAAAAATAGCACAGAATAAATAGACACAACTCATGAGAATTAAACAAATATCCCTGTTAATGTTGCAAACAAAAAATGCACGCATTTTTAAGGAACGTGTATTTTTTTCTATTCAGATCTTTGAGCAAACAGTAAACTTTGTAGTCACTTTGTTTTCTGAATATTTAGCAATTTTTACGTTCAGAAAACAAAAATAGTTTTCATTTTTCATGTATACATTCATGAGAATTCTCAGTTTTGAGCATTCAGAGATGCTCACTAATATATAAACTGAGAATTTTCATGAATATATATAAGAAAAAGGAAAACTATTTTTATTTTCTGAACTTAAAAATTGCTCAGAATTCAGAAAACAAAGTGACAACAAAGTTTACTGTCTGCCCAAAGATCTGAATAGAAAAAAGTACACGATTCTCAAAAATGCGTGCTTTTTTTATTTTGAATATTAACAGAGATATTAGTTTAATTTTCATGAGTCATATCTACGGATTCTGTGCTATTTTTAGGTCCACAAAGTATCTCTACATTGTTCATTAGCATAATACATTTATTATAAAATAGAATTATAAGTAAAAAATATTTAAAATTATGATTTCTCATAAATGTATTATGCTAATGAACTAGATACAGTTACTTTCTGCACCTAAAATCAGCTGGGAATGTATATAGAGTCCTTGCTGCAGTTAGAATAATATCTCTGTTAATGTGGAAAGGAAATAACACACAATGTCTCTTTTCATACTGTCAGCTGTGTTTACAGCTAGGACTATACTGCACTTTATTTGCTGATATTGTGTATAAAAAAAAAATTAAACTTCTTCTTGTTCATGTATAATGTCAGCAAACTAAGTGTAGTATATTCCTGGATGTAAATACAGCTGACAACGTGAAAATAGTATTCACTCCAATTAAGGAAACATCATTGTTATTGTGGAAAGAAAATAATACACGCACATTGAGACTTTGTGTGTTATTTGTATCCACATTGTGACAGGAATTGTTCTAATTTGAATTTAATCCTTTGCAGATGCAGTAGCAGCAACAGCACGCAGAACTGGTGTCATCGGAGACAGCAACGACAGAAAAATTGTTTCAGATAAGTATACTCGATTTAATTTAATAATATAATATATTATTGAATTAAATTATTAGTCAAATTTTAATAAAAACTTTTTAATATTTTTCAGCATTCAGATAAACATCAGTTGGAGCCAATGCAGTCCTGCACGTTGCAGCAAGAAATAAGCAACCATTAAGGTAAATAAATTTTTATTGGTTTATTATGCTCATTTTTTATTAATTATTTTAAAATTATTTTTCTAATATTTTTCAGAAGCTGCGAATCAGCATCAGAGTGACAACGGGACAATTGCAAGGAGCAGGATAACAAAGTGGAAATGTAAGTAATTTGTTTATTTATTATATTTATTTATTAATATTTATTATTAATTTATTGTTATATTTTTATTTTGCAGAGGCGGCTGGAGTAGCAGTATGCAGAAAAAGAAGAAGAAGAATATTAAATATATTTTATTTTTTATTATTTATTGTTATTAATTGTTAATTTTTTATTTATCAATCGTTATATTTATTATTTATTGTTATTGATTGCTGTAAGTAGTAAGTAAGTTGGGATAGCGAGCCCCAAACAAATGACGTCACCACCGTCGCCTCCCTTATCATGTTTACATAA
>UCOJ01002246.1:0-13820 GCA_900474305.1 Cecidostiba fungosa
ATTTTAAACACCATAAACATCTCAAAAATTTCTATCAGGGTTATGCATTCAAAATGCGCGGTTCTGATTGTAGTCATTCAGGCGACCAATCACGTTACCTTATCAACCAATCAGAATCACGGAAAAGAGGCTTCGCAACCAAGTCCATCATTTTTTAAAGAGAGGATATAGACTTGTTTGAAAGGTAACGATGATACGCTGGTCGATCTTTTAGCTGCTCTACGTGGGCGATTATGCTTATGATCTTTATATTTGTAATTTGATACAAAAACTATCTTTCAACTTTGTTGCAGAATAAAGCAACGAAAAAGTATTAACTGTCCAACTGAAAATTCACACGAGCTATCTACCAGAGCAATATATAATTAATTATTTCACTCGGCGGTGCGCGAATCTTGGAAGCTAATGCAGTACGGCAGCAGCTAAGCTAAATACAAAGCGGCAACTCGGTGCCGAGATAAGGACAAAGCAGCACGTTACGAGAGGAACCTAAATGAGGAGTGAGAAAATGCACGAGAGGAACATGCAAGGTGTTGTACAGACGGTTAATCGTGACAAGAAGATGACGACGAGGACCTTTGGAGTCAAAGACACGACGAGCGTCTGGTTACATTGGCCTCGTACCTCTCGGTGAAATTGCAACCCAGGCGACAGCGGGTCGCGTTTGTTCTCTAATATTCTCGCGCGCGTGAAACCCTTTTGGACCCCGTACAGACATATTACCCATATATGTAGGTATACGTATAATATAGCAGTGCAGTGGGATAGCTACACGTGTACGCGTTCACGAGGAGTATAGAAAAGGAAGGACAGGATGAACAATGGATCGTTACAGGTGTATACGTGACGTTCATTTTTCATGGGCATCCTTGCGCAAGCTCTCTCTCTCTCTCTCTCTCTATTTGTTCCACTTTTCCGGAAGAGGCTATACCTTGGGGGTAGAGAGTTTGCTTTTGAAATTAATTACATCTCGAGATTATTAATCGCGCGACCGGCTTGTTTTCTTTTCAGTTGGTCGTTAAGTACTCGGGATTCATCGCTTTTTCCGCTCTCGTTATGGATAATACGGGAATAATATTATGCGTTTCGTTAAATTGATCACCTACATCATACTTGGCAAGCGAGGTAAAAAGTGATTCGTCGAGTATACTGACTCTTAAACGCAACTTTATAAAAAGTGCAATCTCCTCGTGGTATTATACATACAAGCTGTAAAAGAAAAAAGATAATCAAATCGTGAAATTACTCATCCACCTTCGATCCAGAATAAGTTACGTCGATGTGACCTATATATGTACAATATAAGTATATTGCAAAAACATCCGGCCATTAAAGAAGCGCACGCAGCGATTCCCGTAAACGTTTCCGCGAAAGCTTTAAATCCGATGCGCCTCGAGTTTAGCAGCTGTTGCATTTCGCAGCGTCATTTCAAACGACGCTCGTATACCTATATGTGTATATACGTATATACAAAGATTCGTATAGCTAGTACAGTAGCGTAGTATAATATACGCACACCATCGATCAGATGGAAACGGCAAAGTGTCTGAAGACGGGCCGAAACGTCAACGTTCACGAAGTTCCAATCCCGGGGATCGGATCCCGGATTATCTGACTCCATTTTCTCGCTCGGTCTCACTATACGTATATATAGCATTGTTTCCGACGAGAGGGAGAGAGAGAGAGAGAGAAAGGACTTCCGATATACGGTAAATCTTCTACGGCTGCTGCAGCGCCTCAGAATCGATGCAGCAGCTCTTTTTATTTCTCTCGTGTCTGGACGTGTATATATGTATGGATGTATGTATACCAATGCAATAAGAGACTCCTAGATTGAATGTCACTTGGGCCCTGAACCGCCCGTCCGACGGGGGTCAACTGCGATCTTCGCGTATCTCTCTCCCTCCCACTTCCGCACGATGTATGTATAGACAAGCCCGTAATTGAAATATACTTCTTTGTCACGAGTATGTATGTGTGTGTATGTATGTATATTTCCAATAGATGCGCGCGTAGAGATAATGACCGTGTCCTTTCTTTTATGACGCGGCCCTTTGTACGCGAAAGCGCAAAATAAACCGACGAATATCTCGTTAGATCGATTCGCGCGCGCGCGCGCACTGTTATATAATCCTCGCGGCGTGCGCTTTTTATTTCGTCTACATAATTGTTATCTCTTATACACGTGACCTGATTTCGCATTTGCCGGGAGCGCGGATTTTAATCGAGTTCCTGGAATATGATCGCTACAGTCTGATAGATATTGCTCCGTGATGCAGTACGTGCATCGTTGTAAAATTTAATGCAAGGGATCATGTGTCAGATGTGTGTGTACGTAATATCAAATTATTATTCTCGAATCATCCATCGACCCCCTAAGTATCAAGCAATCGACTCGCATCAAGCGAAGAAAAAAAAACACGTCCGGAGAACTCATCACCAAAGTTCCATGGAAATATAAGGAATAAAACCGCCCCCCCCCCCCAGTATAGAGAACTATGCAGATCAGGCGGCGGCGGTGCAATTGCAGCCCTACGGAAAGCCATTGGCATCGATCCGACTGCTGCATCATCGCTAATAGTGTGAGAGCTAGAGCGCGCGCCGAGCCAAGGATAGTGGCCTTAATTAGATGGATAATTCGAGGCCCCCCGAGCGCCGCCGAAGATGCTGATTGCGGTCTAGCCCGGCGCTAACGAGCAGATGTTTTACGATTCCTGCGGTCTCCTCTATATATACATACTCTCTATGTTCATGTATATATACATAGGAGTCGGTGCGCTTTGAGCTGACGAGAGTCATTAGCCTACAGGTTATATATATATATGTATATAATATTGAATTCGAAGATTCGATCATGGCAAGGTGCTCAGGCGTATCTATAGATATGTAGCAGATGTACAGAGTTCTCTCGAATTCGCGCGAAACTGCTTCGTAGTTACCATGGACTTATACACGGGATGAAGGTATTAGTTGCAGTTGTGCGTTAGTTATATTCGCTCTCACGGTCAATAGTTGCTTCCGCTGCGAGATATATATTCGGTTAATTGATTTTTGAATAGATGTGATATACAGTTTCGAGGCGAGATTAAAAGCTGCGAGATATCTCGTCATAGTATATATATGTATACGGTACTATGTAAATATGTATTCATCTCTTTTCACACATTTCAGCATACAATAATCTTCCAAGCGAAAGCCTACAACAAACAAAGCGTAAAATCTTCATCGCACTGGAGTAGTAGTGGCAGCAGCACATCCTTCTCCAAACTTTCTTCCCGATGACTTCGCTTGGGCGTGTATAGATGCCCGTCGTCGTCATAAGCTTCCTCCACGAGCAGCTAAACACTCCCCCTAACTCTTGTTATACTGGTAACTAGTAATTAAGCGAGGCGCTGTAGTGTAAAACGGCCCTTCGTCTCCTCGCTCATAGCTATACCCACTTTCCCCGGGATGTATATAGTTCTCCGATCTTAGTTATCCTGTTGTGCAACTGTTACTACTAGCCCGCTAATGATTTTTACCTTCATACCCTCGGCCTTGTTATCTCTCGGCCTAACGTTATCGGCGTTTGATTAATCAACTTTTAATTTCGTATCTATATACTTTCAGCTAAAAGTCTCTAGTATTTTCAAATGACTTTTTTCACCAACAAAGCGCACAGCCTACAAATAAGTCTGTGATACATTACATTTATGTGTATAGGAATAATTGAATAATTTTTCAAAGTTCTTAAACATCCATTTTATTGATTTTCGGTGAATTTAACTCAGACTTAACGGAAACATGGGATAGTTGTCAAAGACATCCGTGCGCAAAGGAGTAGCTGCACTCTCAGCACAAAAGCTCACAGATTCGTCAAACAACTCATCAAGCTCAAAACGATCACGTATATCCCATCAATCCGCTCCGAAAACAAGCCGCGTCATCCTATCATCATTCACGACAGTCACTCACATATATAGGAAAGTCACGGCTATACACACACTATATATACCGATTGCCGGTATAATATATATAAGCTGATGCACGCGAGACCGCGTCGCGTAAATATTGATAATTAATGTCCGTTACACGGCGGTATAGAGAAAAGCTTTTTCGGTCAGTACACCCTCTCTCGCGTCGCTTACCGAGAGGAGAAAAAATTCAAACCGTCGATCATTTACATGCAAACGGTGCACTTGACATGCGAGCCAATTGATTTTTTCAGCGCACGCACGCGCGCGCATGTGTCGTCGCTGTTTTTTTTCCGGCTCAATTAACGCGCGCGACACGGAAACACTTTTTGTCCCCTATCGTGCGAACCCATCGAACGATAACGCGTATAGCCGCGCCCCCGTCGTTGTTCTCCGTTTTCTTATGTTTCTTTTTGCCTTCGGTTCTGACTGACACTTTGTTTGATCTCTCTTGGGAGAAGTTTTGGATTTTTATAATTCCAGGAGGGGAGGAGTCGGAACGCGTGCGTGCTAATTAACGGGTTTCGATGGAGAGATTTTACGGAGATTCGAGGGGGCTCTGGGTTTCAGAAAGTTTCGGTGTATATTTCATTTCGGACGGAGGCGTATTATGGTTTTTTCTTGGGCGGGATATCTGAGTCGTTGTGTCAAAAATTCTGGCTGCCGAATTCATTATTGTGCCTCATTTGCTGTAGTTGATGATTTGTCCGTGTACAAATGAAATTTGTTTTGTAATCGTCTTTTGCAATGTTCAATAAATTGTATGTGTCTATGATTGTGTGATGTCTTTAACTCGAATTATCTTTCGTAATTCAGGTTGCAGCGATCTATATTTATTGGTTATAGGCGGGGAAAATACAGAATAACGAAAATAATAACGATGCTATGAGCAAAGCATGAGGTCCGCGAAGAATGGCCAGCGAAATAAACGTCTAATTAACTCATCAAGTTGATTGACTTATCGATAGCTTCGGATGAATGTTCGTTATTTTCTACCTCAATTAGAGTGATAAGATATAATGGCTTCTAAATTTTGTCCATTAACCCAATTTTTAAATTCAAAACTGCAATTAAATAGACGTTCGGACATCCTTTAAATTTGTCCATATTTCCAGAATTATCCTTAATAAAGGCTCTACGGAAAGCTGAAACGAAGGGAAATCAATTGTCTGAACGTTTCGTGGCAGCTGCCCTTCTGACGAGTGACCCGAAACCTCTTGAAATATGCTTTTTTGGCCAGCTACGATTTACATTGCAAATTTAAACTTTAAAGAGTTTCTTTGAAAGCTGTGCAGAGTTGAGCACAGCTTCGGAATCTCGAGTGCGCGGAAGCATAGTTATATTTACGTCTGCTTGAGCTCATTTTGTTCCCCTCGAGTCATTTCCACGGTATAATATAATGCTTTGTTGTTGTTTTTTTTTCTTAATTATTTCAAAGTGCCTCTATACGTTTGAGGCGGGGGCTTTCAACGAGTAAAGTATATTGTTTGGTATTTCTCGTAGAAACTCGTTGGAGTCTCCTGATAATCACTTCGCGTACGGTAAAACCGTTATTCATAATTAGCGTAAAATAAAAGGAGCGATCATCTAAATCGCCAGATGCAATTAGGCCAAGGCTACAAAGCCAACGCGTATGGCTATAGGGACTTTTAGAATATTTAAATGAAATCTCCTTATTTTGACTGAATTCAGAAAGATATAATTAAAAAAACAACTTGCCTCACAAGCTTCTATAATCCAGGCCCCTTTATCAGCCATCCCACTTATCAAGCTATTTCCAAATTAATCAAGACCATAAAAGAGAGCCGCTAGAGAGACGACATGCACTTGGCACAGTGTACCGCTAGCATACACGAATCACGAGCCAGGGGGGATGAGCGCGCGTATATAGTAAAGCGTTTAACGCGAGCTCGTTCGCCTCGCTCGCAAACTTTGTGGATATACGCAGCTGCAACCCGCGAGATATGTCCCCAGCTATTTTTGAATCTGCGCGCGCTTGCCTCGTATTGGTTTCGGCTTAACCAGGCGCTGGTCCGTTCCGCTTTGTATTAGATATACGGACGGAACTATCGGTTTGACAATAACCGGTGCCCAGTCCACGTGTTATCGGCCTGTGTTTACGTGTCCCCTATATATATATATATATATAGCTCGCTCGCGCAAAAGCTCTGAATGAATTAAACCGCGCGGTTTATCATGTTACTCTATTATGCTCGCAAAATTGTATTATCAAGTTGAATCGAGCGCGCGAGATGAACGAGAGATGCGTTTGCATGCGTGAGCTGTGCGGATCAAGGATCTGTGGTTATGGGCTGGATGTATATTTGCTGAATTAGGGGATGAGAAGAATCGATGCGTCTGGGTATAGTCTTTCTTGAGGAATTTTACTAACGATACATATACTATGCCTCGAATTTATAAACATTTATAATGAGATGATATATACATTACATCCTGAAGTAGAAATTAAAATCAATATTATAAAGTCTTTATGAAGAGATAGCTACACTTTTGCCGAACGTACGAAACCAAAGGGTGATTGAAAAAATAATATTGATTTAAAGCTTTGGCAATAATATCTATTTATGTTAGCATAAATACACTACTATTCGAATGGTAATTATTTCAATAATCGGATTCACTGAACGCTGTATATACACAATGAGTATGCGAAATGAACCAAGTACCTATTTTCTTTTCAAAACATAAATTAAACGGATGCACATTTATAGTATCATCGATTGATAAGCTGATTTCGTCGTAGGTATTATCGAACATTGATTACCCCCAGGACACATCGCGTGCATCAAAGTGTAAATATACGCTATGTAAGCTCTAATGTAACGTACTGTTAGGTTACATGTACATATACATACCTTAAGAAACCAAACGAATGTAGCGTAGGTACAGTCTGATCAAACTTGGCCTGCATCCACTAGAACACGAAGACTTTTCCAACGTAATCAAATCAAACCACCAACGGCCACAAAACCTAACCTAAAAAAACACAACCCCTCGGTAAGAACGGTTATGCGCAACCGGACTCGGCCGGCAAAATTCCTGCTCTTTCTCTCTTAACGCAGATATCTATATACATAGTCTCTCTGGCACACAGGGCACCTACCTTCAGTACACTCCCCCACCTTCAGCAGTCAGCTCCAGTATCAGAGTATACTCGGCCGCTGGCTCCAGCACAACCCCTCGCTCAGTGTGCATATAGGTGTATGTATATACCTATATATAACAGCAGCAGCAGCAGTACCGCTATAAGGGGGAGATGCGCGCGCTCGCGGCCGGAGGTTCATAGGCCGTCCGTCGTCGGGCGCTGCGACCTGCGCTCGGGTCGTCAGTCCGCCAGTGCTACGCGGCCCGTTCGCATCGAGAGCCGCCGCCGTTGCTCTCGCGCCGCGAGCACGTTTTTCGCGCGCCCTATTCTTGTCTCTCACTCACTGACAACCCCGTGTGTGTGCACATAACAATCGTGGATTAACATGCCGCGGTGACGGTTCAGTCTTGCGTCTACTGTCTCTCTAACTTGCGTATAGTACTTACATACTTGTGTGCCAGATTCTCTCGTCGAGCAAAAGCTGCTGCTCTTTTATTCGCTGTGTATACACTTTATTATACTTATATATTACGAGAGCGAGATGGATCGCTCCGTCGCGCTCGCAGCGGGACTGATCTGCCGTCGCGTGAGTTCGTACAGTTGTGTTGCCGTGCAGTAGTAGCAGCGAGAAGAAGAAAAAAATAAGCACAAGAGAGCAAAACGAGTAACGGTGTATGTGCTGTATACAACACTATTTTGACAACGGTATCTATTACATACAGTGCGAGCGACGCTTGTTTACAGGTATCTGATGCTGCACGAGGAGACGTGTGCGGCAGCAGCAGCGCACGCCGAGGATGCCGGCGCTCCCTCGGTCTTATTCCTTTCCGAGAAGAGGAGGTGAACTGTTGTTGTTGTTGTTAGTATTGCGTGCTGTGCAGTGACAGTGTGATATACCCCCGCGCGCCGCAGGTGTGCTTTTAAAAAGAAAAACGCAATCGATAGCGGAGGCTGTGCCGAGCGGCTCCGTGTGCTTCGATTCGTCGTATTTAAGATGTAAGTGGTGCAGGTGCGAGGAGTGTGTTCTTGTTGTTGACCTCGATGCAGTGCGCGGAGAAGAGCCGAGCTGTGTACTGAGCTGTTGTTTTCTTCTTCTTGTTGTTGTTCTTCTTCTTTGGTGCCGACACCGCCGGAAGTGTTGTATGCTTCACCGCTGAGGATTGGACTCGCTGTTGTTTGCTGCTTTTCGGTGAGTTGCTGAGGTTTCTTGGTTTTTTGTTTTGCTTGGTTAAAAGTTTTGTGATGATTTCGAAGTCGCCTATATTTAAGTATACGTGTGTACTTGGTTTTGAGGGAATCAGGACATTTAGGCTGGCTTAGCTTTGAAAAGAATTTGCAAATTTAATATTCGCGTTGCTTTCTAACCTCGAGCTCTCGATCGTTAGGCGCGAGAAAGGTGTCGTTTTACGACGCGATAAAGAGCTATTCGAAGAAACGGTAACCGTTACTGCACGGATGTTTTTTTTCTGCTAGGATTCAGTTCTTATTATCTCAAAGAAGCTGCTTTTTAATTAAAATCGACGTGTAATAGCCGGAGATGGGACCTAGCTCTCGGACTCGTTATCGGCTGATGAGACAAACGAAATAGCAATATAATGAAAAAGTTACAAAGGGCAAAGGCTAAGAGGTCGACGACCCTCTTCATAATTGCGAATGGAACCTTTGCTTTGAGTGTAAGGCATTTGTTGAAATTAGGTTTATGAGTTTAAAAATATTATTACAATATATTTAGATAAATTATTTTTTGATGCAATTTCGAATATTTTATATAGGTCAGTCGTGCAGCTCGCAAATCTGATAATTTTTTGCTCTAAAATAAACTAAATTTTATCGTATGGTTCATCGAGCATTTTTCGAATACGCGTAGAATGCAAATTTGCTGTAATGTAGCTTTTTTTCGTTGGGAACTGTATAGTTATAATGCTGCTGAATCGTCATGCTTTTTCGAATATCACAAATTTCAACCGGTTTTTCATTCGTGTAGAAAAAATAACTAAAAGCCATTGGTTCAGCCAACCCGAGTGGATCAAAGATAATTCTGGCTTTAAGTAGGCTTGCAATTAAAATCAATACATTGTTAGTGTTATGTATTATTACGGTCTGGATAGTATATAAAACACGATTATCGCGACGTTTGATCATTGATAAGCTTTTTGATCGTTATGTTTATATAACCCTGCGTATATGGCTCAACTAACTCTGTATCAGTGTGTATTTTAATTCTATTTATACGAAACCGATCGATACGTAACATTTTTAACGTTTCAAGCCATCTATATATAAACAGGTATGCGTAGAAATTAGTTTTGACCAAAAAATTTAAGAAATAAAATCTCAATGCGGTACAGCAAGTATCTTGAGAATACTAATTAAATTAAAATAAAGAAATATAAATTATAAAAAAATAAACGAAATAGTCGCTTAAATTAAAAGCCTAACAATAATTCATCTTTGCTACTCTTAACTGAGATCTAAAAATTATTTAAACTTTAACAAATATTTTATACTTCATGAACGCAATTATTATGCAAAACAGCGTAAATTGCAACGCATTCTAATTTCTCGGATTAGAATTTACTCATTAACCAATCAAATTAAGTTCTCTTAAGAGACAAAAGCAAAAACGCGAATTTCGCTTCACTTATCATCGGGGCTTGTTGTTGACAGGGAAAATAGATATTTCTATAATGGATACGGCGATCGCATCCTTTCGCGCAGAAGTCAATTTTGCAATTATATGAAGAAGTTGCGGGACGCCAGAAGTACCTAGGGATAGGACGTCTGCGACGCAATGATTGCATTTCCATAAATTGATGTAATTAAGTTTCCTAATTTTAATCGAGTTTGCAAATAGAGTAGCGAAGGCGCTCGCGCGCGTTAACGCGTCCATGTTTTTGCAAAGTTTTTTTTGTCCATTAGCACGTTCAGCCGGATCTTTTTTATTCCTCCTCTCAGCGCTTTTTACGCTCGTGCGCGGATAATTAATAGCTGATGCACTTATAATTGCTTTGCCGCTGCCGATGCGAGTAAACGTATGCGCGAATTATAAAAATCGTCGAGTGTTATCAATTCTTAATAAGGCGCCTGACGGATTATATTTTAAATAACCATCTCGAATCGACCATATATAATTCGACCGTTTGTTTATCTACTTTTCAATCGCATAAATTTAAACGTGACGTGTTTTACCGCGAGAACATTGCGTAATTTCGAAAGTTATACGCTCGGCTCTTTTGAATAACAAATTTAACATTAAATTATACGCATTAAAAGCGGGCCCCCATAACCGTGTTATACGCAACTACAGCGCGTCGCGTAAACATTCAAAATATATTCATGCGCCTATACAAATGAGCGTAAAGATTTAGGCAAATTGGTCGTCATAAATTTTCGAAACACCCCACGCGCTCGCACCCGTCTTGTGAGTATACATAACGCGGAAAATCGCTGCGTTTTTCTGGAGGGTCGGAGATTGTTTCCCTAGTCGGAAAACCAAAGCCCATCGGGAATACTCGACATAGGCCTACTGGGAAAGCTACATCACGACTTCCTCCGTCCGTCGCTCTGTAGATTAGACGAACTTGATTAAGTCTTCCAAGGAATTCTTTATTTTTTTTCAGTTTTGTCTTAGTTTTTCGAGATTTAAAGGAGGTCAGGGAGAAGAGCGAGAGGTGGTATCGGAGAAAAAACTCGATAGGCCTGCAGGGGTTTGCCAACTTTTTTCCCGGGGAGATTAGATCGCGCTTCGGAATACTTGCACCGGAAGTCAAGTTTTCATATACTTTTTGATAAAGTGCGAGATTTTAATACGTAGATATTTTAAAAGGCTCGTTTTTACCGTCGCTGTTGTTCCTTTAACTTGATCTGGTTGATTAATTTTTAAACAGCGTGTCTCTTTTTCTTGTTTTTCTTTTTTTTGTATTGCTAAGTACTCCCTTTTTTATAGTGTTTCTGATATTTGCAAAAATATGATTCCCGGATAAAGCAAGCTCACGCACACAATATTCTCGAATCAAAAAATATAAAAACAAGCAGTGTGTTATGACGCACACGCGCACATGATTAAAAAGACACGTTTGCAAACCTTCGAAACTAAGTATATATCAGCCACCATCCTTCTTAAAAGAAAAACAAGCGAGCACGCGAGCACTTATAAGGTATACCTATACACACACGCTACACAGCGATTGTCGATCATCCCAAAATGAAAGAAAAGAAAACAGGAAGAGAGATCGCGTAGAGCGAAAGAAGCCTCAACTCGATAAAAATGCTCAAACTCCTCCCAAACAAAACAGCCCGCGTGCGAACAGAGGCACAAAAAATGTATAGATATCTCACACATCTATACCTGCAAAACATAGATCGATGATAAGATACATATATAGGCTCTGGCGGGTAGCCGCGCGAAACTTTGTTCAAAAATGCTGGCTCAGAGAATGTAGGAGGGGGAGGGGGGATGCAGAGCATAACCCCCGGAACGAGGTGAGCTATTCGAGCCATTGTGTTCGATTGTCATTGCGTGTCGATTCGCGAGCTCGCGGGTGATGATGTAAACGTCGATTCTGTCCCTTCTCTTTCTCACTTGTTCCCCTTGTTTTCGGGGGAAAAAAGAGGCAGGAAAAAACAGCACAGCGAGAGACAAAGCTGTACACACAAAACGAAAGTGAGGGAGCGAGAGAGAGAGAGAGGCGCTTCTGGAAATGATGTATAACGGTGCTCGCAGGATATTCTTTGAAATTTCGCAAAATGGGCTCGCTGCCAAAGAATCCGGGCGCGTATATATATATACACGTTCTCTCTTTCGCTCTCGCGCGCGCGCGCCTATGGGGACCTGCTGCTGCCGTCGCTTGTTTCGCTGCAGTTTTTTTCTCGTAACCCGATGTGCACGCTAGTGCCGGTATTGAAAAGCCCTCTCTGGCTGCAAAATGTGTGTCCGCGGAGCTGGTCCGTCGCTGCTGCTGATGCTGTTGCTGGTGTGTATATATATGCGTGACGGATGATGCTTGTGTGTTGTGATGCTTCTTTTTTATTTTAGTCGGAGCAGCGTATAGCAGGAAGAATATTTACGCGCGCCTTTGTCTCTGCGCGCGCACGCGCGCGCGCGACGAGGAGGAAGATACTTTGCGAGGTTTTAATGAAGCTGAGCGAATGATTGTATATATCGCGGAGGGATTTTCCTTTCTTTTGTAGGCTGTGTTCTCTGCGTTTTGTGTTCGAAGTAGGTCGATTTTTTTAGAGTCGAGAGACAGAGAGAGGAGACTAGCGGATTGAAAAGATGCGATCGCATTGATGTCGGATAATGAAACACTGGCACAGTACGGTTTTAGTGATTAAAAGCGCGGGAATAAAGTTTTTAATGACTGCCATAATTGTGCTTTTTTTAAGGCTGCTCTGGGATATATTGATTTCGCTGGATGTACATAACCGATTGTACGTTCTTTCGATAATTTATCCGCGCCAGCGTAAACTTTTGGTAATAATTCATCTTCCTATATATATCAACAAAATATTTTTCATCGATTCTTGATACGTATAACTTAACCTATAAAAAAGGCGCAGTGTCAGCTCGCGGACATATATTTACCTCGTCTAAATAGTAAGACGCTGCTGATGCTGTTGTTGCCAAAATGAGACTAGCGAACAAAGAATTCTAGAAGCAGGCGCAAGTCGGGACAAGGCAAAAATTGTGTTTGTCCACAGGAAAAAAAACGGGCAGCAGTAGTGGAGAACCCGAGCGTAAAGGGCTCACAATGGTTGAAGCGCTTTCGAAATGTCAATTCCGACGCTTTGAATACAATTCTGTCAAAGTTTAAGCAACGAAGCCGCCTCTTTATAAATCGCATTTCGAACCTGTCGCGAAAACAATGTGTGTGTCGCTATACTCCTTCTCTGCGCGTGCGTGCTGACCCGAAGAATCGAATCACTCGCAAGATAAAAAAAAAACTTTAAAACGTCAGCAACAAAAAATAGAGAGGCGCAGCGATGCGTACGACAGCTTCTCGCGCTCGCTCCTTTTTTGCATTTTCATCCCCAATTTTTGCGACTGAGAGCACCTGCTAGAAAGAGTGCGAGCCTCTGTATATTACCTCGTCCCGTGGACGTTGTGTATTCCATCTCGACAAAGGGGCTGCGACGTCCAGAACTGTCTTTTTCTATCTCACTTTTTCGCGAGAACTGAAAAACGAAAAGAACAAGCCAACGGGTCAAAAAACTGTGTATATACTAGCTCCGCTGTTAAAACGCTTTGTTGATTGTTTTGCGGCAGCGCGTGTGGGTTTCTTTTTGTTCAATTAAGAGACCAGGCTACGTGGCGAAAATGAATTTGTGATGCTGAACGAGCGTTGATGGAATCGTTGATTGAATGAATTAGCACTGGGGAGTTCTGAACTCTTTTGGGAAAACTGACTAATTGCTTCTGTTAAGGCTTTTGGTTGGTTAGCTGAAGTATGAAGTGTGTTAAAATAGTATATTACGACACTAGTGCGGTAAAGTAGTTGAAATCCCTTTACCCCCCTAGTATCGTATGATATTTTATGAAATAACGTGCGTAAACCGAGATTTAGCGAATGCACTTTTGCACGAGCGTGGCATAAATCGAGGTTTACGCCACGGCGTGTCATAAGGAAGTGATGTTTTCATAATGATAAATAGAATAATTCACATGTAAGAGAATATGGAGCAAATTTTTTTGCAGTAAACAGTACAATGTTGACTGATGTTTTGCAAAAATTAATGCTAAGAGAATCTATCAAATATAGTAA
>UCOJ01002247.1:0-13972 GCA_900474305.1 Cecidostiba fungosa
GTCATGTAGGGGGGGAAGCCAATTAATGTATGAATAACCCAAGTTTTAAAGTTGGGTTATCATAACCCAATAACCCAATAACTCAACTTTCAAAGTTGGGTTAAAAATAACGTAGAAATTGACGGATTTTTCTCCCAAATTGGGAGGGAGCCAGATCTTGCACGACAGCGGTGGTAGCAGCGAGATATCTTTATAATATAGAAAGATACTTCAAAGTAAATACTTTACTGCTCCAACAAATTTCGCGAAAAATAAAAAAAACAGCGAAAACAAACTCTTAACAATGAAAAACAAACACACACGCAAACTCTCCTCTCCTATAACACAATCAGCAACTCGCCCGCCAAAGAAATCTCCCCCCCCCCGCCTTTCAAAACTAGCGCATCCGAACTAACACAACAGCGGCGGCAGCTCGTCCCATGCGCGCGTGCAACTTCCTCTCTCCCGCGAATTCTCGCGCTCGCGCATGCAAACTCCTCTCGAGATTTATTTAATAATACACTGCTCCTCGCGCTCTCGAGACACAGAGCTGTCTCCATCCCCTCTCCTTCCACAGCTATACCCATGGATATGTAAGAGCCTCAGCAGCAGCAGCAGCAGCAGCTTCGTCTGCGCCTCGACTGTTTGCACTCGTTGTTTGTGTTTGCCTGCGCCTCTGCAGTAGCAGCAGCAGCCAGTCTTAGGAATATCGAGCGCCACGCCGAGGATTAGCTGCCGGCTTTTCCTCTTACATAAGTGTACGTACACGTACGCGCCCAAGAGCTATATACGTACGTGGGAGGAGAGGCGATGTGCTTTAACGAAGGTGTCGCTCTCGCCTCGTCGCCTCGTCGACGCGTCTATAGGCTACGAGCGCGCGCGCGCGAGTGTATATACGTGATGTTACAGGGCTGCTGCTGCTGCTGCTATATGGAAGGAGACGCACATAATTTTCACGGACGTTTAGGAGAGCTGCTGCTGTCTCTGTGCAGAGAGCGCGTACTACTGCTGTGTTTCTCTTTCCGGAGGGAGAGGAGGGCTGCTGGCTGACACGGGCGCGCCTAATTTACGTGAATATTGCGTACCTAGCGTTCATTGGTTGACGCAGCTGCTGCTGCTGCCTGAGGTGAGGATAGTAAGAAATTTCGTAATATTCTGCCAGGGGTTAGTCTCGGGCGTCTGTAAGCTAGTGTGACTTATATATATACACACACACATACTTCAATTGATTTTCTATATAACCTTAAAAAATAATAAAACTCATCTCTATTTTCTCTCAATTTCCAATAGACGTATGTGTCGCACTGGATTTCAGCGCAACGCAAAAAGAAGAAGAAGAAGAAGAGAAACGAAGCGAGCATCGCCTCCTGAAAACTTTAGCCATTACCGGCTCGTAGGAATTAAAGTGTTTGCTGCCGTCCGTCGCCTCTCTCTAACGAAACGTACGTTCTCGCACACCCTCTTTGCGCCGCGAACTGTCGGAGCTCGTATCCGTGTCGAGATTTAGGTCAAGTGCGAACCTTTCGCCCCCCCCCTGTCGAGATGTACCAAGAAATTTCCTTTTTCAAGTATAACATTGCACTCGATGTCGCTGAAAACTTCGACTCAAACGCACCGGACGAATAGTGAGCAAAAGAAAAGGAAGAACACTTTTCAATTTAGTAAGTACAGCCACCGACTGCAAGCTAGTAAAACTAAGAAGAAAATCTCTCGGTAAAATCTAAAACCCCAGCGCGCAAATAACATTCCCACGACCGCTGTGGAAACAAAGGCTGTCGAACGAAAAAAGAAACACAAGCATAGCTCTCTCGGCGCCGTGCCATTGTATTTAAAAACGTCGATAACCCTAACAATATATAACCGCGGTGCGCGCACCGATTATTTAGTAAAAACCCACGCTCTCTCTCTTGACTTCTCTAAAATAAAGGTTCCGCACACCTCGGAAAGAAAAGAAGAAAAAAAGGCCAACGAAGTAGCCGAAACGAGATTTCTCGGAATCGCCTTTAAAAGCTAGCACGCGCGCACGCGCTGGCAATCGAGGCTGCTGCTGCTTTCGTGAGGCGGTGCAGCAGCAGCGCCATATTGCGGGCGCGCAAGACCGGAAACGCCGTTATTACGCCACCTCTTTCTCTCTCTCTCTCTCTCTCTCTCTGCACAGCTCGCCGTGAGAATTACCGGCCGACTCGATCTCGACTCGAATCACTTACAGCGACTGCGTTGACTTTCCATCGCCGGTTTCTCCTTTTTTTTCTCTCTTTCTCTCCGTTATACACTCAAGCCTTCTCGTGCAGCACTGGTGTCTCGAGAAAGTCGCGCGAGCGCGGTTTTTCTTGCTGTATAACCTGCAGGCTTCGCATGAAAAAGGCGAAGCACGTAATCCTTTTTCGCCGACCGGCTAAAAATAATATAAGAATGTTTTCCTTTCTCCCTCGGCTTGTAGGGGGAGAGTCTTGTTGCTCTTGCAACCGTCGTATACCGAGCTCTCGTCGAGTTGTGGGACGAGAGTGTCTACACGAGCTTTTTCGCGTGTCTCGCTTCGTTCTCTACCTCTATCTTGGTGCTATATACTTTCTCTCTCTCTCTCTCTGCGGTGGGGAGAGTTTTAATTGTTTAATTAGGAATTAGGACCTTCTTCAAGTCGAGACTTTATGGCGGATGATGACTCTCGTTGTTTTAGGAATTAATAGCATTGATTTCGGAATTTCATTTCAAACGACAGTAGGAGATCGATGAATGTTTCAACGCACGTGATAAGGCAGAAAAAAGTCTGTTCGTTAAGAAGAAAAAAGCTCCATTTGGAAAACGGAAGCTCCCGCATTTTTCTTTGATTTATCTTTTCCAGACGAACTCCAAACGCCGGGGCCCGCGTTCAAAATGAAATTCTAAACTGGTAATTTATTTCCAGTCTGGCTGGGCGCACGATCCCGCTGTTAATTTCTCAAACAACTCCGCAACCTTTCCCTCCCCCCCCCCCACGCGAGTTTCTTTCTTTCTTTCTCTCTGGGCCCCCCTGAGTAACTCTCGCTTCTTTTTTTTCATTCCCTCTGCCAAACTCGTCGCGTCGACTTCCTAACGAAGGCGCAAAAAATCGCAACTCGCGCGCGTCTTTTACTCGCCGGGTGATTAGTTAAGCTTCTAATCGCCCCTGGCGAAATTAAAAAGAAAAAAGAAAAAAAAAGAAGAGCCAACCGTGACAGAGCTAAATAAGAAACGCGCGCTCGCGCGTTGTGGCCTCCCTTCCTCGAAGAAGCCTAGCTCTTTAAAGAGCTCGTGTTTATACTGCTACTACTGGTGCGGTGTTGCTTCTTTTTTTTCTTCTTCTTCTACGACGAGTCTCTTCTTTTTATTTACGAGAGAAAGGGAGAGAGAGAAAAAAGTGCGGGCCAAGTCAGAGATTCCACTGCGCGCAAGAGAGAGAGAGAGTCTCTTTCATTATACACGAAGTATTAAAAGTCCTGCGTCTCGAGGCTTTAATGCGCCTAAGTAGAAAAGATTTTATGGGAATTTTTTGAATAAATATTTGCTCTACACCTTTCGTCAAGAGGGGAAAAAATATTATTTGCTAATAGAGAGTTGGTTGCGTGGGCGAGTTTCATGACGGGAATTTTCTACTGCGAGTTCGAGAATGGAGACATTCCGTGCAGTTCCGATGATTATAAACTTGTGGGAAAAAATGCGACCGCCTATATGAGAGGTCAGCGAGGAAAAATGCATACACCCTGCTAGTATATTATAGCGTGAGGTTTTTTTTCCTCACAAGTCACGTTCTCAATTTTTCTTTCTACTTTGAAACTCCGTCTGGAGAGAGATTCTGTACCAGAGTGAGAGAGAGAGGCACTTGACTCACTTGCTACACTCTTTATAATGAATTTATAAAAAAAAGTAAATTAATTTGCATAGATCACATATCTTCTATATAGAATGAAAGTCAGTACTGTGTTCGTTTTTTCATCAGATTAATCAAAAGCTGAAGTAGACGTGGCAGATTGATATTTACGTGACGCCGAGAATATATTATATTTTTAAGTGGACACGCAACAACAACTCTAGTGTAATATAATACATCAGAATCGTTGAAGCAGCGATATCTGCTTTAAAAGAAGCTGGAGTTTGCGCTTAACGACTAAGAGTAGAATTAGTATTCGAATAGTCCAATACGAAAATTCCAACAAACGCATAAACGTCGAATACAAGCTCTCCAACATCGCAATTACATTCAATCAATCGGCTGTCCTACAAACCTCAATCCCTTCCATAGGTAGACTAAAAAAAACGGACTCAAAATCCCAATTCAATTTCCCAGTCCATTCAACCCGTTTCGGCGCACCGAAATCGAGTCCCTACACACGCTCATCCTCTCCTACTTCTTCCTGAAGAGATGTGTTATACACGGCAGCGCAGTTTGTCACAGTCAAGTACTCGCTAAGTATGCGAGACCATTTGTCTCCACGCGCGAGAGCGGTGGCAGTCATTCCACGCGCTGCAAACGGAATTCGACTTGCGAAAGGGTATTTCCACTCTCGCAGGCTGTCTTTGCCACTCAACTATTTCTCGATGCGCTCGAGGCAGCTTTGTTTTTCAAGCGGCTATAGTAGTCCTCGCTCTCTCTCTCTCTCTCTTGATCGACCGGAAGATTGGTCGGCTCTGGTAGCTGTTTGACCGGGATGTTTGATGAAGCGCGAGAGGAGCTTTTGAGAAAATTCACAAGTGCTTGTTGTGCAGTCTTGGGGAATTTCGAGTTTTATACTTTTTCTTTATTAATTCTCTGAGAAGCGGGGACGATCGGTGTAACTCTTTTATTGGATCGGTTTTAAAAATTGATTTTCTTATAAGTGAAGCTTTTGTATAGTTCATGTAGTGAAAGCTTCACTTAAAAGTATACTTATCAAGAGTTATTAATTAGCGAAGGAAAATTTTAATAATTAGAAAGAGCCAAGATTGCGGTATCGGGCTTATTTAGCCCCATTATTTTCCTGTCAAGCGAGGCTTTCAGCCTCCGCGGACGAGTATTTTTAACTTTTAATTCCGGTTTTATGACGCTGTAAGTAAGCTTAAATTCTTAAATCCTCTTGGATTTAAATTGTTTTTATCTCCTCCTTCTCTGTCAGTCAGTACTACTATGTATATATACCGTCCGCGTTGTTTATTTTGATACTCACCACTACCACCGCAAAAGTTGAGTACACCTCAAAGAGAGCGAGCTTATATTTAAGGCTCGTAAATGTGTGTCCATCATCCCGACGTATGTATATTATATGTATAACGCTTGTATGAAGGGTTGCGATCGCGCACTCAATATTTATTTTCATAAGCGAAGTAGCGCAAGCTTTAGCGGATTGTTTTATTAACAGGAGTGTAATTTAAAATAATTATGAAAAATGTTATACTGAATAATATTGCTTTCCTACAGATGAAACAAAGCGCACGAACAAACTATTCATACAGACAACTGTAATCCATACAAGCATTCGTCAACACAATGCTCGAAATTCCTCGAAGCAGAAAAGTGCATACCCAAGCCCGCCCACCAAAAGCATAGCCCAACTGCAAAATACCTTCAACTGCACAGAGAAGAGAGAGAGAAACCCCGAACATAGAGCAACTCGCGTCGTTGCGTTAACAACGGAAATTCAAACATTAGCCCGCGAAACTCTTCCTCCTACTCGCAGCAGTAGCAGCAGCAGACAGAGCACAGGCTAGCAGTGAAATTACGCAAAAGAAAAACAGATTAATTACATCCATCGCTCATGGGAATTCTCGGTAACTACTGGCGGCGTCTCGACCGCCGTCGCGTCAACTATGCGCAACTCGCATTTGTCTACCGCCGCGCTGCTCTTTGTTCGCGAAAATGAGGCAAAGACGGAGCACTGCCACGGGAGAGAGAGGAGCGAAACGAGAAAGTAACGAGGGGAGTGGGAGTAGTGCAAGATTTCGGATGTAGATTCGCGCGAGGCTTTTTGCCGGCTGTTCTGCCGTGTTATCGGCAAAGAGAGAAGTTTACGCAGTGATTTATTTTCGAAGAAGATTAGGCGTGCAGCTTTCTTTTCTTTTTTTTCGTATACGCGTGGCTGATATGGGAGTAGAGTCGGTTTAAGAACGTATCAACGTCGAGCGGACGGATTAACCTACTTATGGACGCGCCGCTGCGTGTATTTGCGTACGTGACGTGTCTGACGTGAGCCGGAATCCTACTACTTGATGCGATATATATACCTCTCCAGGAGGTATTTTAGTATATGCAATGTTGCAAGACTGGAAAAATCTTTACTCCCTAATTAAGAGTGTCCGTCCGTTTCTCTCGACTATTTATCCAAACAACTTTATTCCTTCGAGTCGCGCTTTGTTTTGTTTCTTGTCATTCGTCTCGTTATACGAGTTCGAGTCATTATTTTTTCGTTTTCCGGCGATGCTCTTTCCTCAGCCTTTTACGTTTTCTTAAGCTCTCGGTCGCCTTGTCTTTCGTCTCTTTACTCGCTACTCTCGTTAAGAGCTATAAGGAGGAGAACGAAATTTCTCGGCGACGCTCTTTTGACTGTTCGACTTTGGCGCTGGGAGAGAGAGGAGGGACAATACCCGGAAGTAAATTGTACTTTGAGGGCTTCGAGTTCCATCCATGGTAGAGCGAGACTCTTTTTAGGAGCGAGAGTTAATTCACTCGACGGAGAGAGGGGGGAGACAGAAAATAGGATGCTGCTGTGTGTTTCGCGAATGGTTTTAGTCGTGATTTTTGTATTTATTGCGAGGAGAGAAAAATCACTTTGATATTTTGTAATTGGATATTATGGAAGGGAATCAATTATTAATTAATTATTCAATTAATCAATTACAGTTGATTTTCGAGTAGTACAAACGGAGACCGTGGGATTTTAATACGAAATTTACGAGTGAGTAAATGTTTGTCGGTTAATTACTGTTCGCATCGACGGCGTTGCGCATACGATATTACAGCTATTTATAGGAATTTTAAATATTTGCTTATTTCACTGTAACAACTCTCCTGAGCGTACAACACAAAATAAATGCATCGTATTAATAATAATAGTCTCTCCATGAGAATTTAATGACGCAAACAACACATTGCTCTCTCGCGCACACAAAGAGGCGGGATGAGGGATATAAGGGAATTTAATTTATTATGCCTCGGACAAGCGAGCGGCTCGTGTAAGCCGGCGCTTAAAGAAGATAAGAGGATGTAAGTGGAGGAGAGAGAGAAATTTAGACTAACACGTCGCGGTACGGTGCCGCTTCTATTCCAACGCGAGGAGCCGGCTTATTACCATAAGTAGATTTGATGAAAATTGCGTTGATATAGAATGATAATAATGGCAAATTAGGATGCAGCATTATGCAGCCGTGACGGGAGCGAGGAAATAATTTATTCGAAAATTTGAGGTAGCATATTTGAATTCTCATTTCTTTTTTTTTTTTTAAATTTGAGATACACGTATAACACAAGAAAAATTCTTTATCTTCAGTATAATGTAGCTAATAATAGCTATAATCACGCGCATTATATCAGATTAAAGAATACCCTCTTTTCTCACCTCGCCGTGTACACTGTATTTTTTTGCTCGTATATATCTTTTTCTAAAATCTATCCCTACTCGTGTAATTCAAAATTAAGCAATTTCCCAACGATTTATTATGGAAAATAAACGCCATCCTTCAAGCTCCCACGCAAAAATTACACGTATACCTACATATCTCTTCCAACTAATCAGCCAACACGAAGCTCAAGTCTAAAAAGAAGTAGAAAAGATAAAAATGTTCAACAACAAATTCCGCTTAATAAGCAACAAAGACCCCCGAACAATTAAAAGTCGTCGCGCGTCTAGCACAACTACAGAGAGAGAGCAAGCATCAGCCCTCCGCCGTCGGCGATAAGCCGATTATAAGGGCTCGCCGTGCGAAACAACGTGACGCGCGCGACCCGGTTGAATTCGACACGTGCCAGGCGCGTGTGCACGGTACACAAATATGGCTCTACCTCGTGCGTATGCAGCCCACCTCCTCCGCGTATGTGTGTGCAGAGGGTCACTCGACACCGGCGGAGGCAGGGCTATGTTCTCCCTCTCTTCTCTATCGTACACGCGAGCCGGCCATTAAAATTCGATCAGATAATCTTATTTGCTCTGCGATTAGGCCGAATATTCTTCGCGGAGAGAGACGTGCATAAATTAAGCGACGATTAACATTTTCACTTGTAATGCTTCGCTACTCTCGCGGTGTAGGCTTGACTTCTTCCCTCCCGCGCACAAGGGGGTTGTTGGTACGGCTGCTTATTCACTTTTTGTTTTTGGAGGCCGGCCCGCGTGGGTGGTGTATACACGGAGAGTTTTAGCTGATTGGATTAATATGTAAAATGAGGAGGAATAATTAAGGCTCTCGTTGTTGTAGGTATATGCCTCTCGGCTTTATATATTATGGATCGTTATAATACCCTTTGATAATTTTGCTGGAAAAACATTTTGCAAGTGCAATTTCATTTAGATCGCAACAAACAAGTCTCGCCATATTTTTCAGCTGAAAACAAGCCCTCCTAAAACCTACTCTGAAAAGCTTTCTAGCGCGCGTATCTATTTTCCGCATCCTACCCTCTCCTTTATATTCAACCAGCAGCATTACTACAGACTATACACATACACACGAGGCATTAGCATAAAGTCGCGCAGCACTCACCTGGCGTGCGGGAGCTGTAGGCTCGAGCGCTTCCCGCGATGATTAGAATCAGCAGGGCCGCCCTTAATAAGGCCACTGCTCCGCGGGAGGCAGGCATCTTTCCGCTCTCCCTGGCTCCTCTCGTACCTCCTCCTCCTCCTCCTCCTCGACTCTGCTGCTGCTGCGGGACTACTAGCCGACGCCCCTCATCACCGGCCTCTGCCGCCTGCGAAGAAAAAACGATCCGCAAGATTAATGAGTGAACTGTATACAGGTGCGCTGTTCGAGGGGGGCTGGTCTCTCTCTCCCGGTTTTTGCACACAAGAGGAGGTTGAGTTTCCAGTGAATTTGGGATGAGGTCGAGATAAAGAGAGCCGTGATCGGAGTGCTGCGGGTGCGGGTCTTGTGAAAAATTGAGTGTTCGGAGAATTTAATTTGGAAATGTTTTTTAAAGGGTGTTTATGAGGTAGAGGATGTAATGTGATGTTTTATTGCAATATTGATACTTCGCCGTAAAAGACAGTTATATCATGAGCAGCCCAAGCAGCAGGCCAAACAAGGCTGTTTTGGCATAGTTATAGTACATCTCTTTATCTACACTTATATTAGGCGTGCAGATTCTGATGAGGGAAATAAAGGTCAGTCTATAAAAACTGTTTTGTCTTAGGGCTACTATGACTTAGTCGGGGTGTCGGGTCTTTTCGTCTTCGTGCAGAAATATTTTTTGAATCTGCATCTGCAATTTGACTTATTTACGATCTAAAAATAAAATTTATTCTTCGTCGATGGTGGACATTTTTCAAAAATATACTGTATCAGGTATAATCTTCTTCATAACATATTTTCAACTTTTTTTTAATGGTAACCGTTACAAAGTGTTCTGCTAAAGAAAAAAAAACAAGCACAAGCTCGCACACCTTGATAATGTAATCGCACACGAGCTGCGTGGCATTATCATACAACGGCGCTTACGCGCTAAAAGTTTAATTCTTCGCGAAAGATCATTTCAGTTGCGCTAAAAAATAACGAGGCGATCCGCGCAGCTATAGGCGCGCTTTTTTTCTATTTATACAACTAAAAGTGGGTTATTTTATATTCCTAATGATCGCGTCTCTGGCTCTCGTTCGGGCTAGGCGAAACTTCGCCCGACTTTCCCTTCCTGCGAGCGAGCGAGCGAGCGGGCGCTGAAAAAGGTTTTAGTTTTGAACGGAAATTTCGCGCGCACAGCCCCAAACTGGAGCAGTCCGGGCTGAAGTTGTTTAAAACTTTTTACACACGTCTGGCAACGCAAAAAGTCCTTCATTATAAGATGGATATTTCGCGTTATTAAAACGAAGAAGGCGGAGCGCGCGCGCGGAAACTCGTCAGAAATTAAAATTAGATTTAATTAATGTACGATATGAGGCTTTTTTTCGAAAAATGCAAAATAAGGCTGAGAGTTCTTAATGAAGGAACCTCGATCGTTTTCTTTTCACTCTCTTAAGTAGGCGTGAAGAGGCAAATTGATTAATTGTAGAAAAATATTATGTTTAAGTAATCGTATACTCTTGAGTTTGTAATCCTCTTAAAGCACAAAGTGCTAAAACACAATACGTCTACGTCACGACGATCCGTAGCATCTCATCGTCTCAGTCGTTCCTCATCCCTCCCAACGACGGCCCTAATTCAACGCCAGCAGCTCGTACACAGAATTCAGAAAGAGTAAAATGTTAACGAGGCTACTGCAGCAGCAGCAGCTGATTGCAAAGGCAGAGAGAGAGGCGAGGGCCGGAGCTTAAATTGATAGTGTCCTTGGAAATGCGCCTTTGACGATTCTCTTGCTGCCGGCGTCTCTCGTAAGTCGGCTGATAGCGCGCGAGAGCCAAAGCTAATTGCCGCTCAACGCCGCGGTAATGATGACTCGCGGGAAGCTATGAAACGCGCTACGGCGAGAAAAGACGAGGTGTTTCTTGGAAGACGAGAAGAAAAAGAGGCCGAGAATTCATTCGAACGCGATTCGTGTATTTCTCACGCTGAGAAGTGCTATGAGGAATAAAGTTTTTCATTAGCCCTTTTGGCGTTACGTTGATCCGCAATTTCCATTCATCAGCAACACAATTGTATATAATTGCCGTGTAAAAAAAACATTTAATTTTTCGAAACGCACGGGCGCACGTGCCGACAACGGACACAAAGCCGTTTCATCGTGCCTATATCGCTGATCGATTTCGTATATTACAAGAGAAGCTGCTGCTGCTGCTACGTACAAGCAATAAATGACCGCGCTCGATTAATTCCAAAGCCCTGACTTATATATAGACATCGCGCACCTGCGGATCAAGCTCCCTATACGAGCACACAATACACACGAAAAGGCTTCACAATGGCTGGCCCACCCACGCGCTCGCATTTATTTTGTTCTCTTTTCGACTCGACGACGGCATTCATCGAATTAATAGCTGCGCGCACACCTGAAAATACCAGCTATTAGATATATATGTATTCGAGCGCGCTCACCTATAATTAGCAGTTTTTCGCGGTTACTCGCTCTATTATTCTTCTCGGGCCGGGCGCTTTTATTTCTCTCTCGTGTTTCGGTTCCATTGCTCGTCTCGCCGAGCTTAATGAATACGCGGCCATTAAGTGCATTGTTATAGGCGGTTATTGATTTTGCCTGCGCTCTGCCCTGTAATTGCGAGAGCGCGCGCTCGCTCGCTCACTGAGCTACTACTACTGGATTTTAATTATTGAATTTTGTTGCGGATACGCCGCTGACAGCGACTTCGGTGGGGTTTGTGTAACGGACTGCTGCTGTGTGGCTGTGCTGTTATAGTAGTCTTTCGATTGGACTCTACTTTTCCGAAGCGGGTTATATTGAGCAGCGGTTTTAATTAATTTCGCCGGCCCTGATGTGTCTGTCTGCTGCGTCAAAAGTTAATTATAATTAATGTTGTTAGGGGGGTAGTGTACACGTGTTAGGCTCGGTAATTGTAATCGTGTTGTCGCTATAAATCATAAAAATGGTGGTAATATGGCTTGATAATACTTTGTAATCCGTAACAATATGTGAGCTGCAAATATTTAGTAGTATCTCTAATCAGGTTCGATCATATTCGCTATAACTACTAATACCAAGATGTAATCGCATAATAATCGATAAGACGATTAGCCGCATTCACGCAATCCGGCGAATTATATAAACCGACCCACGGTACATATATCTCGCGCAATATTGGTTCATAAATACGAAAAAAAGTCGAGTTCATATACACAAAGCCTTGGCATTCAAACCAAGCGCCAACATTTCCCGCCAAGAGATTAAAGAACGAACGCGCGCGCGACACTCCACGATGCGAATTCTCGCGGCTTCCTTTTATCAGCTCCTCTGTGAATAGGGAAATATATAAGCCTCGACGACGAAGATTTGCCGCACAACGGCTTGGAAGTAGTTTCGAGGCCGAGTATTTTTCGTGATACCGTCGCGGTCTGCAGTTTTTGGTGGTCGCTCGGAGAAGCTTTTTATATTGATCCCGTGTACGTTTGAGACGAAAGTTTGTGTATACTATATATGACCTGTTGATGTGCGTGTGTATACAGTTTTTCTGAAGGAGAAAAAGAGAGAGCTGGTCGTTTGTTTGCTTGTTCGTTTTTCTTGAGGATGCGGCAAGAGGTTAATGAAACGTATACAGAGCTTGCGAGAGCTTTAACTTTTTTTTTCTGGCGTGTGTATAAAGGGTGGCAGACGTCGTGGCGGACACGGAGTTGTTTTATTACGAGAAGAGAAATAAACCGGAGAGATTGGCGTCTCGGATAATATTTCAAGAGTAAAAGTCAGCCGAAACGAATGTTTTCTACTGTAATGAGAAGGAGGAAACGATGATAAGTACAGTCAAAGCATTTTTGCTTTCATTCAGCCACTCCGTACGCAAGTCTAACTTTATAATTACCACGAGTGCCTTGATGAATAACGAAATTCCAGCAGCCTCATTCAAGTCCTGAATAAAAGTGTCCTTTTACATCTACCAGGCCTGTACAGTATCCGTATCATTTCAAAACCAAAAATAAAAGAGCGAAACCCCAGGAAAGCAGGAAAAAGGGCTCGCATATCGCGCGAACACGTCAACTTTCCAGCCATTTTCCTCATCCGAAGAAAGCACGAGAGCGCATACATATATATATATAATACGCAAGAAGAAGAGAGAGAGAGAGAGAGAGCTAGGGAGTGAAAAATGGGAAAGGACAAGCGTGGCCCGGGGCCTGCACAGCGTGTCCCCTCTGCCCTTCCTCGGGTTACCATTATGCTAAACCGCAAATGGAGTCCTGCGATCGAGTGTCTCTCTCTCTCTCTCGACGGCACAATGGCCCCGGAGGCTGCTCCCAAGGTGTAACGTTACTCTCGCGCAGAAATGAAATTTTCCGAGAGCTCGCCGCTCGAGAACTGCGCGCACAACTCGATTGCCTGGCTGTAGAGAGAGAGAGAGGCTGCTACGCGGAGAGAGAGAACTGTCACCTTTCTCCGAGGACGTCGGAGCGAATAATAAAGATAAATTAGAGGAGATATGGAACGTTCATTTGTTTCTGATGCTCCTGCTGGTCAGTGTGAACTGTATAATACTTATATAGTTCATTGTTCTCTTGTGTACGTAATTACACGACGTAAACGTCATCAACCTCGAGCTCTCGTAAAAGAAAAAAAAAATACGTTACATCACTTTTCCACCTCACAAGACTCTCTCGTCGATAAAGCCGCCGAAAAGAAAGAAAAGCTCGTTCCACGAACAATAAGGAAAAAAAAGGTGCCGCGTATAATACCCGAGGGTGGTAGCACAGTAGATTCCGTCAGCGGTCGAAACTTTCCAACGCGCGCACGCAACTCGATTTTCGCGCGGGTTCAGAGCTATACGCGTTTACCTCGTTGCCGCTTGTGTTTTTTTTTTATGTGTGTGCGCGGCCTCGAAAATCGCTGCCAAGGTCGCCTCCTTTTCATCGGCCGAAAATTGCGTTTGGCCGCGCCGTTTTTCCCATTGTCGAAGCGAACACATTCACAATGACATTGTTAACCGGCTATACATTTTTTCTCCTTTGCGTGCGCGAGCATTGTTTGCTGGGAGGATGCGGTGAGACGCGCTCGCTTAGAGGAATTTTTATGTCGAGGGTAAAGAAAGAGAGAGAGAGAGAGAGAAAACGTATTTTTTCCCCGGCGAGTTTTTTTCCGCATGCAATATTTATAAGCCTCTTTACGTGCGTGTGTGCACCGAAAAAACACCGGCACGAGGGACGTAAACAGCCGTGCGTGCCTCATGCAAAAAGTGGGAGCTCTGTCCTCCCGGTTTTCGGCACACGCGTTGTGCCGGAG
>UCOJ01002248.1:0-13803 GCA_900474305.1 Cecidostiba fungosa
TGACATTTCGTTCGAAATTCAAAATTGAAAAACAAAACCAATGTAGCTTTGATTTTCTATATTCGATGATTAAAAAAAAGATAAAAATAAAGCAGTCGAATTGAATTTATTTGTAGAAAATCTTCCTCTTCGCAAAATACTCATACGAACTTCCAGTTTTACTCCAAACTCGTTTTCTTGATCACAATATACACAATGACATAATAACTCATATGCTAATCAATTTTACAAATATAACAAAACTAAAGGCCACGATATGAAAATAACTAATTTCATTTGGTCCTTTTTAAACGAAGCTGTTATTTTTGACTTAGCGATGATTCAGTTGTTTATCTCTGGACTGAATTAAAAAATTTTTTGAAATGTGCAAATTCTCGACTCTTCTACATAAATAAATTTCCCACTTTTATATCTGAGGAAAGCCTATACATCTTGTAAGATATATTCAGTAATTGGACATTGATAGCTCATTATATTATTGTACTTCAATCTCATATTTTCCACGCCGATAAATTGCAATAAAAATCGAAGAACTGAAATTCCGATCGAAAAATCAAACAGCAACTTTAGAACAAGACAAAACCGACGTATAACTTCAATTTCCCATATTCAACGGTTCCATGCAGAAGCCTCTCTTTCTCTTCCAACCCTACAGAGAGCCATCGAACAATCACGAGTGACTATATACTATACATATATCTACAAGACAAGCGCACCCCCTCCACAGCCCGTCGAAGCAAGCATACTGCACATAAAAATCAATTTACTCGTAAGACCTCAGCCGTTTCGATCTATATCTATATATACATCCTGCCTCGCAACATTTTTTCGCCGTCGCGCTCGCCAATATCGAGTGTCATCGACGAGAGGACAATTTATAAAGGCTCGAGCTGGCTGTGCGGCAGCATTTCAATCGGTCCTATAATACACAGCCGCGCAGTCTCTCTCTTCTTAGCATGAAATAAGACGAACGAAGTACGCTGCAAAGAGAGAGAGAGAGAGAAAGACGGAGAAAGAGCTTCGCGCGGCTGCCCCTCGAGGATGATTCGCAGTACTTGACGAACTCGGCTCTCTCTTTCTCTGCTCTTCTTCCGCGGTGAGCTTTCGAGTGCAGCGGCGGTACGACGAGTGGCCTGGACGACGCTTATCGGCTTCTCGCCTCTTTCCCGCTTCATCTCTTTTCCTCCTCTCTCTCCCTCGCTTATATAAGTATCCTATATATACATATATACTATAGCGGGCAGCTAGTATTGGTCAGGCAGTAAAGCATTATGCGCGCTCATTTGAAATTCAAGACACTTTTAGCGTCACAATTATTATTTTTCAGAGCCACAGCAGTGCGAGCCTAATTGCATTTAACTTTAAAAAGTGCCGCTTTTATAATACGGCTGTTTAGCGCTGGGAGAGATTATTCCAAGCGGATTGTACACCTTTGAATTTTTTACCAGAGCAATTTCGCGCGCGAGAAATGTAAACGCAAAAAAAAACGGGCTTCCGATTCTGTGTCTCTCTCTCTCTCTCTCTCTCTCTCTCTCTATGTACACGTCGAAAATACGCAAAATTTACTCTTTTGCAAGGGCGCGAACGGGCGTGTAAATTATTTATTTCACGGCATTGTGTGTGGCGATCGAGAGTAAAATGCTGTATGCGGTGAATAAGTTCACGGCTGAAAAGCCAGCGCGTTTTTAAAGGCCAGCAGCGCTGATGAACGCGAGAGCGGCGCTATTATCGTAATCGGCCTTATTATTATCAATCGATTGAACTTCGTTTTACCGGTAATAGCGATGGAAATTCGCGCGCACTCGCTTATTTTCTCAATTATATAGTATCTGCCCTATCGAAGCGTTAACGACGTTTTCACGAATCGTCGTCATTAAGAGATATGTTTTTAGCATTTTTTTTTTTTTTTTGGCTAGCCAATTCTCAATTTTCACAAGCATCTCTCTCGCCCTTTTCAACGCTGTGGAATCGAAAGCAGTCTCGGAATAAAGTTTGTTCACTTAACGACCGTCACAAATTGTGTCCGCGCGCGCGAGAGAGCTTTTTTCCTCTCCCCGAGTTTTCGTGCGCGGTTGAATAAACGAGTCTCCTGGCCGTAAGGTTCGTTCGCCCGCTCATTATATATCGTAACTTTATTTTTCCAGTCGCCGCGGCCACGAGTTATTGCGACGAGGATGAGGAGGATCCTTTTAACAAAAATTGACTCAGCTCTCTGAGGGGGATATCTTATTTAATGTGGGAAAACGAGACTGCGCTATTCTTCTTTTTTCCGTGTACATTATTATTTCGAACGGTTTAACGATGACGATTTCACGGCGAAACCCTTTTTTAATACGCGCATATATATTTCAAATGAAGTACTTACTCGCAAGTTGTATGGGACTAAAATTTTGGCGAGAAGTGCGATATGCCTCATTAACCAGAAACTGATACAGAATTTTCCTCTTATGGCTTTTAATCACTTCAACTCCCGCAAGCTTCTGTCTCGCTGTGAGTGAGATTTTGCGCGAAACCACGAAACTCGTTAACTCACTCTCGCTCTATTCACATTCAAAACAGCCTCTCGAGGTGAAAAGAGCCAACCGCATAAAATCGCGGTCGATCGAAGAAAGGAAAAGCTCGGGTGAAATAAAAGAGGCGCGCAAAGTATGTACAAGCGGATATATTTTAAATTTAAATATCGCGCGCGACTAAAGGCCGGTATATAGCAGGTCGCCAAGAGACGAAGAAGAAAAGTCCGAGACGGTATATATGTAAGAAAAAGGGAGAGCAGAGAGAGACTAGCTCTGAAAGAGGTAGCTTTTGTTCGCCACTGGAAAAATTCACTTCAAGGAATTATTAAGACGAGTTGAAAAGCTCGAGTCTTTGCCGAAGAGACGATGCGTGTACGTATATATGGTAAAAATATACGCGCTCGCGTGGGTTCTGGAAAAAAAAGATCGTCGAGAAAGCTGTAGAAAATTGCTCTTGATGGTGTGTGGTCGAGACGACGGGATATCCGTTGGAAGATTGGAAGATTGAACGAGAGGATTCGAGGAATCCTTATATAGTTGGGAATAATTATACGCTCCGCGAGCTTTTTCGAGCGGGAGGTTATACTATTTGTATTTTGTTCCTGGCGTATTGTGCGTGGAATGATTTTTTAAAAATTAAATGAGGAGATTCTCAATGACTTCTGGATTTTCCGATGATGTGGAATTAATTAATCCTGCAAAACTTGCCGGTGAGCTCACTGATATAAGTTTTTAATTATACTCGCAAAGAGAAAAAAACCTTTCATTAAATACTTCGCCCTTAATTCTACCTAAAAACGAAATATCAATAATAAATCAACATATTATAAATAAAATGATCTGTGCTCTCGACAGAATATTATTAAAATCAATTTCAAGGTAGGAACGTCAAAATTATTATAATGAATATAATTAACGTACTCGTGAAGATAAAGAATCACTGCAGTAATCAAATGAAAATATACTGGATTTTTAAATTATTAATCCTCCCTTCTGCAAATTAATAACAAACTCACAATTCGCATATTTCAAATAAAATGCTTGACGGGCAATCTGACGTCTGAAATTTAATACGAAAATTGTCAGGGCATCAACAGCGCGCATCTCCCCGAATTCGAATAAATATTATAACAGTAGCGACGTTCGCGATAACTCGTCGTCGCAAGGGAACAGTCTACCCAATGAAAAATTCATCCCCCAACGCAGCTCTTCGAATAAAATTCAAAAACAATCGCCTCCTCCTAATTAAAGCGAGTCCAAGGAAACTCGTCGCGGAGTCGCTGAAAAATGAATGGAAAATTTCAATTAAGCGCGAGCGCGCGGAAATATATCAGAAAGATTAGCTTCTTCCTCTCTCTCTCTCTGCCCTGAATAATCCAGCGCGAGAGAGTTTTTGCCTAGTTCTTAATAAGCGCGAGTTTTTTGCATTGCAAACTAGCATCCGTATAAACCGACGACGAGCCTATGAATCTAGAGAGAGGGAGAGAGAGAGAGAGAGAGAGACGTCGGAACAGTAGCGCGCGAAACTCTAATAAGCAAAGAGCCTTTAATTATGGATGCGCTTTAAGAGTGGTAATCCGCAATTCAATAAGTCGAGCAGTCCTTTTAGCTTCGTTCTCTCTGCGGGGGTTTTATGGAGGAATTATGTGGCGCTGGATTTATACCGCTGCGAAGTATAGTCGTAAGATTATATAGTAATTATTTATGTTGATTTTATTTTTACCGAGTAAAAAGGGAGGCATTCATTAAACGAAATGGGGTCATTTTCTATTTCAAAGAGACACGATACGTGATTATAACGTAATCTTGATTGAAGTTTAACATATTCTAACGCCGAGCTGCGCTGAAAGCTGCTTTACGCCGAAGCTTTAATCTTATAATCCCAGGTGAGTCACTCAAAATCTCTCATATATGCGTTTCATATGAAATCTATAATACAAAATCGAAAAAAAAACGTTTACCATTTTCCGAAGAGAATAATAGCGGAGGATAAAACGCCTCTTCAAAAGCAAATAAAAGCGAAAGATCGACGAGAGCCTCGTCAAATAACAGCCTGTTTATACCCCCCGAGCACTCGACGATTAATTGTCCCATCGGCGCCTGCGAATGACTTTTCCGCTCGGATCGATTTCCTATGTATATATAGATAACACGTATATATATACTCACTTTCTCCATGAGCTCGCGTACGATGCCGTTCCACTCCTTGGTCTCCGGGTCGTAGACTCCGTACATGTGGTCGGGGACGAGTCGAATGGCGTATTGGAAGCCGACCTGACCAGCTATCCACTTGAGCAGATCTATGCAGAAACCCTCGAACCTCGCGTTTCCCGTCAGATTCTTGTCTTCTCGTACCATCACGTAGGGCTTTTCCTGGAGATATGACAATATATTATAGTCGTTGCATTGATGGAAGTTCATATACTGGATCGTGTCTTTGGCTTCGAGGTAAAAGGACGAGAGTTCAATTTTTTGAAAATTTCATTTTATTGATTAGAACACACTAATCTGTTATATAGAAATTGTTCCATGGTAATACGTTGTTGTAAGTTTCAACAATAAAACGCTAATATCGCAAATCGATTGACAACTACAGATGTACAGTATACAAACGAAAACAGCAATATATCAGATATAAGTCTACTGTTGCCGTCATAACAATAGATAAATTAATTTTTTCTTCTTCAAAAACTGAAAAAGTGTAGTTATCTCCTCTCGCCTCAAAGCCACAGCTATACAGTGATACACGGATATACGTAGCAATACATAACGCCCTCGATCGAGAGGAACAAGAATAACACAACGCGAGAGCGCTAATAGCCGAGCGCAAGGGTGCAATTCATATTAACAATCCTCTCAACAAGTGGCAATCGGTCCCCGCGCGCACTTTTTCCTTATATACGCGCTTCTCTCTCCCCCAATAGAAAGAGAGAGAGGGATATAGAGAAAACGTTCAGAGAAATAGATAAAGCACGCTGAGCGGGAAAAAAAGCTCTCGGCGAATTCACTGTGCTCTACCGGGAATATATAAGGAAAGAGCAATTAAAAGCCGAGAGCCACTCGCTATTTTTACCGATTCATTCGGCAAACGAGCTTGCGCGCGTGTTTTTATTTCTCCAGTGCGCTTTTTAGCTCGCGCTCGAGATTTCGCGCGCGGCTTCGAGTGTACAAAAAGCAAAAGAGAAAAAGAGAGATGTATATATAGTCGCCTGGGATTCGCGTGGACGAAGATGAATCGAGCTGCTGATGGAGCGCGAGATAAATAAATAACCGCGAGCTTCCGCGTGTGTGTGTGTGCAGTGCTTTTTTTTGATGTCCGAGAACTTTTAAATTGGATAGACTATACTATATGTATAAATAGGCTAATTAGCTTGGTATATAAAACGTTTGAATTAAAGTAATCCTCTCTCTCGAGCGGTTAAATTCTCCACAACAATAATACCTCGCGGCCGAACGCGCCCCGGGAATTACGATATTGCTATAGCCCGAAAAAAAGCTCGCCGAGATTCTATATATGTATATGCACCGTGTGGAGAGACAATTAACGAGGCGACGCCATTTAGGTAACAAAGCACCGCATTTTTCCGAAACGCATTATTTCGGCGAAAGTTGGCAAGCTCGCTTCGCTTGCTCGGCTAAAAGGATCGTAAAAGGGGAAAATTTACCTCTCTCGTCATAACGACGAGGGTAATGTTGGTGCCGGTTGTCTCGTAGAAGGCGCCGACGTCCGAAATGTTGATCCCACTGCCGAGCTTCCACTCGCCGACCTTCACCAGTTCCTCCTTCTTGAGCTTTAGCAGATCGAGCTTAAAGTTGGTGCGCTTGCCCTCGTTGAACTCGATGTGGCCTGTGAGGCCCTGTAGGCCGGCCTGTAATTCATCGACTTGGCTTTGAGCTTTAACGGGCAAAGGCTTTTAAAATAATGCGAATTTTTCAATTCGCTTGGCTTCGGGCTGCATCAGGGATGAGGGGGGTGGATTTTATGGACGGGGCCGTCAGTGATATATATTTCTGTTATTATCATATAAGAGGTTTTTCCCTCCCGGTAAAACCTTTTATACCAAATCCAAGTCAAATGACGTATATTATACGCGAGTATAAAAATAAAGGACGATCGCATACAAATGAACTCGTATAGCAGATCTCCGCCGGAAAAAAACGCATAATATGACACCGGGTATACACAAGCGCGTGACAAGACTAATTACACAAACACACCATCGCGAGATCGTCCTTTTTTTTTGTTGTCGGCCAGTCGCGCAATTTTTCGCGAATGAAGCCATTTACACACTGCCGCCGCGCGTTAATTACATCTGGAAGCTACATCTCGCGCCCGGCTTATGCACACGCCGATGGCGAGTGAATTATGCCCCCTGCCACCGGCATAAATCCATTTGCAAACGCTCAGCGACACTGTGTATGTGTGTGTGTATATATATAATACCGGCGGGGAAGCTCTTTTCGTCTACTTTTCGCGAGCTGTGTATACCCGTTCTTTTATTTGCCTCGCAGCTGTGCGAGAGGAGAGGAAGAAATACGACTGGGCTCGTGCTAATGACAAAACAAGCCGGCCGGTGAAACGTAGAGTGTAAGTGTAGGTTATTTGCTCGAGAGCTTGCGGCCGATTGTCGGCTAAGAGTATATAGCTTGAGTAATGATTTCGGGCTCAAAAAGCCTAAACGCGTGATTTATCACTGATGTGTATATAATACACGTGCGGCTCGAAGCGTTTTAGTGAATTGCAAAATTTACTTTTCAATCCAGCTTATTCGAGCTTTAAATAATTCCAGCATACGAGATCGACAGTTTGAACACACACAAATAATCCGCTAAAATCCCTGACAGTTGGCTCCCAAACAAAAGACATTTAATCAGTGGACTCAGTCCCCGTTAACCAACACTACAAACTCGTCGACTTTTGTTCCCATACTCGCGTGCAGAGTTTTGCCCCTCTCTCTCTCGAGCCTTATTAAAACGCGGAATTTCGCACACAGCATCAGCAGAGGCCAGTTAACGCCCCGAGTTTCGCACAACGAAAATCGACGGACTTTTACAAGAAACTCGGCGACGACGCGCTCTTTTTTTTACACCTCGCGTCGACTCAAGAAACTTATAATAGGATCGAGAGGGCAAAAAGTATACGCTGCAACGGAATAATTCGCAAGAGAGTCAGCCCATGCATTGTTCCATATCCCTTGATGCAGCCTTATAAGTTTTACCGGATCTGCTGTGTTTTCTACCTAATTTTACGAACTTGCACGCGAGTCCGCTTATTTATACTTATTCGAGGATTTTGAATGAAGTGATTTTGCTATATTATACGTGCTCACGTGTTGCGTGTGTATGCGTATTAGGTGAAAATAATTTAGCTGGAGTATGAATTTCCGGTTTGTATCAGGGTTTGTGATTCATCGTTGAGCTATAATAAACGGTATTAGCTTGCCGACTGAAAGTGGAATTCAAGCGTTGGGTTGCCAATTATCGTTCGCGTGGAGAGCAATTAACGCGCGATTATTATTGTTGATATCATTTTGCTGCGGAATTTCAACGTATATTACAACGCTTGCATTATTATACAATCTGGTACATAGTATATTCTAATGTTCATTATAGCAGAATGGTATACGTGATATAATATGACAGTGACACTGTTAAAAATGTGTAGAGAGGGCGCGAGATACGCATGCTATCGCTTCGGCGTCTGCCGGAAAAGAGAACGAGTTGAATTTACGGTGTCTGTCTAATCACCTGTACTATATACCAGGTAAATATGAGGTCATCAAAGCGCGCAAAATTAAAACCCAGTGATTCCTGTGGAGCTTCCAAAAAAAGCCATCAATTTCAAAGTGATCTACAATTCCCATGAAAATTAGCGGTATCAAAGACTCAACTTTGATCTTCCAAATTTTTAGGAACAACGTTATTCTTGAAGCCCATAGTCGAAACCACGAATTCAGCGTATATATAGATAATATATTTTCACATCAAATTAATACCTCCTGGCAAACGGCAACGTAATAGTTGCACAACTTCGCAAACCTACAGCGATTTACAATTACGTAACCGCGAGCGAAGAGACACAACATAATGTCGCGGCGCCATTCCTTGAACCTCATTAAAATATCCCGACGACGAGGCTGTTCGAATAAGCGCAGGAGGCTGAGGTTATTTGCTAAACGCGCTGCTTCATTACACGCGTGTCAACGAGGCTTTTCTTATAAACATCGCCTCTCGTGTATATAAGCTACAAACGCGACTTCTCTCTAGGCATCATGTGTTTGCCAGAGACGTACAGGCAAATCCCTTGGAGCTTTTCAGTTGCACGCGCGCTACCGCGCTTTATATACGGTCTCGAGGCATTTATGGATTGCAAGAAGTGCTTTGGGAATTATTCTTAAAGTAGATTTCTCGCGACGAGATTTTTTTCGACATTTAATAGAGTGAATGTGTAGGGAAAATATTGTAAACCCATTGTTGTTAGATGAGTAATTAGCTCTGAAATGCCTCAGGATTTCATGTATTTTCAAATCTCCGGTAGATAGAAACATATGTGACAATGGACAGGTTAATCAGGCACTCGGATTGAAAAGGTATTGTAAACATTGTAACGATAAAGCCATGATGATGCACTGTAAATTGTTTGTAGGAGCAATTTTACACGCGCTGTGTTTGTTTTGGGAAATTCACATCAGAGTTTCGCCAAAGCTCGTGCATACCGGCACACAAAAGTTCAGATTGGAATAGCCAAAATTAATTGAGAATCGTCCTTGGAACTCGAGCGTTTACTTGGGCGATGCTCAAAATTGTTTCTTAAAACTATTCTCATAAATTAATTTGTTAATGACACTCGTATATACCAGGAGTACGTCGCAGATGTTAAATTAAAAAATGTTCTCCACTATTTGAACGTGGCAAATAACATAAAAAATGAGAAGGCTATGACCCAGAAAGACAAAAGGTAAAGCCACACTTACGGAATTAATGTAATTGTACAAGGAGAGCCCGTCGTCCCAGGGTTCCTCCCTTTCACAGGACAGGTTGGCGGGCCGGAGTATGTGACTGCGATCCAGCGCTGCCAGTCCGTGCGCAAACACCTGCACACTGTCGTAGACCAGGGCCGGCTCCGCCTGTAATACATATAGCCGAGGACAAAATGGCTAATGGACCGAGCGTTTGTTTGTTCTCCTCCTCTCTCTCCGGTTATATGATTCATCATCAAGCGTATAGTTTATAATTTATACACATTGTTTAGTCGCCGGAGGCTTGTGTGCGTGTGTGTAATGAAATTTCGTCGTTTTGGCATTGGTAAAATAGTTGCGCGATTCGAATTGGAATTTCTGAGCGAAGTTAATGTGAGGTGCGAGGAGCAAGGGATGATAATGCAGAGCTCGTTAGGGCGTAACAACTTTGCTATAGAAGTGCATTGAGTTGTTGGCCAAGTTTCGCGAATGTATCCTCTTCGACTGCTACTGCAGCGTTAATGTAGTATTGTGTTTCGTGGTGCGTAATTATATAGTGCCGACGGGAGAATATAGTGTAACAAGACTTTACCTGTATGATTCCCGATCTGTTCAGTATTGCGTGTCCGACCGGCTGAAATCGTTCCATTTGTCTGAGCGTTTCAGCGACCGAAGGCTCCTCAGTATCAACTAATCGAAAGGCAGTCATGTTTACGCTATTGTACTTAAAGTCTTCGAGATCGAACGTTTCAATGTCCTGCAAAGAAAAAAGCCGAAGTCTGTTGATATAGTGCACTTTTACTATACGTATATAAGACTTGAAACACTTACAAAACTTGTGAACATATAATGATATCTATAGTCATTCATTTGTAGTTGCAATATCTGAAAGTGCGAAGAGAAAAATATATATTGATAAATTCATATTACATCAAGTGTTTTCGCTGAAATACTCACTGCTCTAAAGAATTGTGGCATGTACATAGGATCCGTATCAATAATTAGTTTGTAAATCTCTTTGTGTCGGACTTCCCTGAGGACTTGTCTATACGAGCCAGGACCAGCCTGGCGAATATATATCTCCGTTTTCGGCGAAGGCGGCGATTTCACTAAGTCTTGCAGTTTGAATAACCCTGCAACAGCGAAAGAGAAAAAAGCTCATTCAATTACAGCAAGCTTTGAAAGCGCTTGAAATTAATTTCTCTCCGTCCACAAAGACGATAAAAAAATATCAGTAAACCGCTTGCACATTAAATTCTTATCCAATTCCCAATCCAATCAAGGGAAGAGAGAGAATTCAACTGAAAACTCTTTTATGAACTTCCATAAGAGAGTACATTCTCTATTTCTCTAATTAGTGCAGCGCGCGAAAAAGTTGGCGAAAGAAAGCTCGAGACAATAACTGCGCGGTATTGAAATTCATTTAGCGATTTACTTCCCTCTCAATGTTGTTCAAAGTTTTCTAGTTAGTTACCCAAAGACACAGAGTTATAGTAGGTATATAGAGGGGGGTAGGACTGAATTTTCCTTCATCCTCCTCCACTCCGCAATCGAGAGAATTTTCTGATGCTTAAAAGAACGAGCGGAGTTGAAACGAGCAAAGTTGGGAGAGCTTGTCACTTCCGTTTTCGCTCAATCTTCCGGCCTTTATCTCGCCCTCGAGCCGAATTCATCAGTGTGCGATACAAGCTTACGCCTTGGCTTTTCCATTTTCTCAGGATGCGCGAGAGCTTATCTCTCGAGAGCGACTACTTGTGAAATTCGTCGCTGTATGTATACGTATTTACTTAAGTAGTTCTGATTAGCTGCTTCGTATCAGAGAGGAAGATTGCGCAGGTACGACTATCTATCTCCACGTTTCGCAGCGCGAGGTGTTATCATTGCACAGGCGCGTTTAATTTTCGAGTCGACGACGACGATGACAAACTGGCAAATGAAGTTATATACTTTTCACGAGAAGAATTACGTCACGCGCGAGTGTAGATAATGAGATGGATGTGCAAAGTCGTGGAATATAAGAAAGAGAGAAAGAGAGTTATAATATAGAAGAAGGTAAAAATCCATCTAGCCGAGTCAAACTCCTGGGCTTGACAGTTTGACGTTTCCATTCGACGCCGCGGCGTCTTCAGACTTTTGGATAAGACTTCTGATACTGATAAGGTCGAAGTTGGAGTATGTGTAACGCGTTTCCAATAATAGTAAAAAAATAAAGTGTGCAAAATTAACTAACCATAGTCCTCTTCGTAAATGATGGCGACTTTGGTCCAGTTGAGAAAGGACATGAGATCCTTGAAGGCCCGGTTGAGGTGGTCCTGCGACGGGTAGAGGTTGATGCTGAACTCTTTAAAGCTCGGCTCAAAGTCAACCCTGGCCTCGAGATGTGGCACGTCCAGAGCCTCGCAGATGCTTTGTATGTGAGCGCCGAGAAGTGGATCCGCTGGACCGAAGATCCCCTGCACGGAACGGGACAGCTGCTTGCAGGCTGAAACATAAATAATCCAGAGCTTGTATAGATATATACGTTTGCTTATTCCCGGGAGGATGTTTTATCGAAGAATACGGCTTTTATTTGATCAGTGATCGCGTGGATATTTCGAGACGAAGCTTAATGGAGGATGTATTTTTGAGGGAGAGAGAAATTAGGTTTCGCTCTATTGATAAAGTGTATTTTCGCCCGAGAAGTCGGAGCTTGATTTTATTGCAGCGTGAGAATTGATCGAATATCTTCAGTTTATGTTGAGGGATCTGTTGGCTTGTTATATGAAGTCCTATTATCGAGATGGTTTATTTTGGGGTAAACATTTGTGCAAGGTATATATTTAGGTAGAGCTCAATAAACAAGAGTGTCCTCTGCTCGCGTTATAATGCAGCAAATCGGAATTAATAATACCTTTTGACGTACAAATTTATTCATATATTTATGAATTTTATTATTTTATTACGCATATACTAAATATTAATCAAGAGTTCTTGCGTATACAGCATTTTTCCTATAAAATATACAATTCGCAGAACAATTCAACATGTGCTCGAAAAACATCGCTAAAATAATTCATCGCAAAGCGCAAATATACAATCAAGAGATAAATCACGAAAACACCTCATTCCTTTTTTTCCATTACACAAAAGCAAATAACGCCGAAGCATAGTTAAAATCAAGCTCCTACTCGACCGAAATAAATCATACTCCTCTCGACAGAGATTTCCTTATCAGCAAACACGATTACAAAGCAATATACGCGATGCTTTTCCCTCCGGTAATTGCGCGAATCTCACTCCCAAAAAGCTCGACACCCTCCCGTAAGCATCTCGAAATACTCTTTTTGGGAAGTCGATTATTCGAGCGTCGTCGCGTGAGCGGAAATTGATACATCCCGAGTGCGGTGTATTCTTAAATTCCTATACTGTATATCTATATACATATATACGACATAAATTCTTCTCAGCAGCAACGACGAGGACTGATCGTTTTCGTTTCTGCGCGTCGGCGCCAGAGTCTCCTTTCGCCCCGACAATTTTCTACTGACCTTTCCTGCTATGCCTTATGGATAGCCTTGTGTATATATACGTGTTTACGCTTGTAAGTGTGCAATGAAAACGAATGGCTCGCTGTCGGCTGCAGCGCGTTCTTATATCATGCAGATATCTTTTTGAATTTCGGTACGTATATAACTTCCGATGATGCTGCATAACGATCTCCATTCGCTATGGGTGTGTATATGTGCGCGTGCCCATTTATTATACTGATTTTGAATTGAAGCTTTAGTGGAAAATTCATGCGAGGGCTGCTGCTTTACACATTGTTTAGAGTACACTGGTGGTTGGATTTGATGCAGAGTAGCTGCTCTTATGCAGCGCTGCACTAATATTAACTCTGCAGTACAGGCTCCAGCCGAGGGTAGATATTACGCTAATGCATCTTGCCGAATACTACCGGTCTTCATCAAAATTATGACGGCGTGAACTTGTAACACGTTCATATGCGCGCATATGCCGAAAATTGAGAGGTTCTATGCGGGTTTGAGCTGGATTACTTTGAATTAGCCTACGTAAAGTATTCAAAGCATAGGATATTATGTTCTTTTTTGAGATTCATTCTGTGTAAGCTTAAAAGATTTCCAGCTCATTATTCCTACCTCTAATTCGCCACTAGTCATCATCCTCTCTTAAAAAAGTCATGACCGGATGATGTGAAGCCTATAAATGAAGTTAGCGTTAAACGCTGATTGGTCGACAGATATATCCGGGTTAGATGGCGCCAATATTTAAAAGTTAATATTTGAATTTAAATGGTAAAGAGTTTGATGAAAATAATAAAAAAACGATAGTAT
>UCOJ01002249.1:0-13786 GCA_900474305.1 Cecidostiba fungosa
GTGACCATGCATAATAATTACTTTCGAAACGGGTTTTCCTTGACTATTACGAGTATTCCAAATAGTCTCTAATTCGTCAAATTGAAGATTTACAAGTTTTGCAAGAATTCGATTATCTCTAGTATGCTACTTTCTTCAAATGCTGGTACCATTCGCCACAGAACCGATTTGGTTTTTTTTAAATTTAAATCAATGTAGCGGACAATAATTGCTAATGCTTTATCTTTGGACCGATCAGTCGATTCGTCAACGCAAATCGAGAATTTTGTACTCATCAACGTTGCATCTGGCGCAGTCTTTGCACATTTTCCAATCACATTCATTAACATGTCTCGAGCTTTGGTACTTCCTAATTGAATGTCCTTAAGAATACAACCTTCCTCTGCAGATGATCGAATCATTGCCACTACCCGAGGAAGGGACTGAAAGCTAATGTTTATTGTGGCGCATAAAGCGACAAACTTTAACTCCAATCGGGAATTACACAGCCACCGTCATTATGGTGAAAATGTACGTTATTTTAAATATTCAAAAAATTCAAAATTTTATAATTTTTTCATAATTTTTCAACTTTTCCAACTTATTAAAATTATCAAAATTTTTTCAAAATTAAAAAAAAGATTTCTAAATTTTGCTGGAATAAAGTAAATTTGCGGGGGAAAAAATATGCGGGAATAAAATGCTACTTTAGTCCCGCTTTTTACAATGTTGTACTTACAATTTCTAGAAAAATATAAACCACTGTGTGATATGGCTGATTACTTTTCAAATCATGCAGACTTGCGGCCGACTATAGTACACTTAAAATAAGTATACACGTATTTTTTATATGTATATACACGCATGCTCACACACACACGCACGCACGCACAATCCCACATATATACACAACCGTATGGGACAGATAGTCTTTTTTGCTTCCACAAAAGGCATAAAATGACTTAAAGCGTGATGCTTATCCGTCGGAGACAATTACTCTCGAAATCGCTATCCTGCATATACCATACCCCTGACTATTTTCCAGTCGTGCATCTAATCTACCTATATATATATCTCGAGACGAAAAAAAAAACGACGATCGACCCGTACATACGGACTAAACCGGTGAAGCGGCTGAACAACGGGAAAAATGGGGTGTAGGACGTAGAAAAGACCGGCGAAAAACTATCGCCGGAACAGTAGAAGAAGAAGAAGAAAAGACCGGGGGTAGTATATATGAAAAGCGAGCGTAGACTCGGCCGAGAGCTGATAAAAGAGCGACGATTTTCACGAGCGATTTCTCTATATAGTTAAACTACGAGTGCACTCGCCTCTCGAGAGATACGATTGAGACTTTTGCGCGCGAAAGAATGAAAGCACCGGATACAATAATGGCGCGAAGATTTAAAAAAAAGCGGTCAGATGGGACGCGTTAATTATTGCGAGACAGTATGTGATCAGCCTCTTTTTCTCGTATAGTTTTGAGGAACAATGGTCTGTAACTATATGTCGACTTAATTAGAGTAGATATACCTGTTTTGGGTCATCGGTTAGCATCTAATTAACGATGTCGAGAAGTGCGCTATTCTGAATAATTTATTTAATTTTCAAAGTGCATTGCCGGCCAGTTGATTGACAAATATTTGAACGGCAGTCGAAGGTCGAGCTAATTATTTCTCGATACAAATTATAGCCATATTCAATAAACGATACGATAATTTATTCATTCCCAGCTTTCGTCGAATCAAATATAATAATAATCGAATGCATAATGTAATTGCACTCGATAACGAATAAAATGCTCTTATTTTTCCATTCAATAGAAGCCGTTAACCGAATCACTCGCTCGATTCAAAATTATTCCGTATATTCTACTTCCACAATGGCTAGCCTCAATTCGAAATCTCATCACGTAGCAGAGAGTAGTCCGCGCATCGAATATCCCATTACACTGCAACTACAACTAAAGGAAGATTGCGATAAGGGTGTGAGAGGGTAAATCGCCGTCGCGTCTTGGCCTCGTGTGTCTATAGGTAAACGCTGTTCTTGACGAAAACGAGCACGACTTTGTGTGTCTATATATATATATAAATATATATGTATACAGTACATACAGGCTTGTTAACGAGCCATTCGATTACACGAGTTGCGCGCAGGATTTCTAGAGGATTTCGCTACTTAAGAGCTTCCTCTATATACCGAAGCGTCTTTGGCTTTAACGCTACGGCGATTAGTGGAAGATTTAGAGGAGTTAATTTGCCTTCTTTGCAAGATTGTTGCGGGGGATCGAACGGGTTAGTCTAACGGAATTTTTTATGGGATTATTATACTCTAGTTTGAAGATCGAGTGATTATGAATTCTCTTTGTGGAATTTGCACTTGTGTGATCGATGGTATTGCGTTCAATTAACAATTTAATTAACAGCGACCTGGATATATTATTTATTCAAAATTACTAATGTTGAATAAATAATATAATAATTCAACATTACTCACTTGGATTCGATGTAAAAATACAATATCGCGGGTGAACGAACATTTTTCCATATCAAGGGAATGAAAATTTTTTTGAAATCTCTGTGAAGGTAGAAACGTTAGGCAAAATATACCCGCTGCAGTATAGGAAAAATTCAGCGACGTCGAACCTATCTTGTAGTTCCTTTAATCGGATTTTAAATCACGTTTCAAAGAGAAACTTTGATTTCGCATCGACGTAGAGAATGAAAAATCCGTTCTAAAAGAATGCATTACGAGTTTCGAATTTCCTAACCTCGAAAAAACTTTTTTCAGTCATGCAATAGTATTATACTTAAAAATGTCATTAAGTTAACATAAAAGCCTTCCATTTAAGAACGAGTGACAGTCATCCTCTAAATAACGTCTTTGAAAACCAAAAAATCTTTCAATACAGTTCTTTTAAAAGAAAGCACGTCTACCCCGGCCTATTCGATTCTCCTCCCTGTACTTACTTTGCTGCACTTTCAAATAACGAAATAGTACCCTTTTTATAAACACTCGAGTGCACAGAGCATAGAAAGAAAAGCGACGTTAGATCCTACCTCTTCGAATTTTATGGAGGATCAAAGCCAATTCGTAATAGGAATAAGTGTATATTTCACGTGAATGAGCCAATCTCGCTATCTCACGCAAGTGATACGAGTAAACTCCATTATCCTCGCGCCTCCTAGCAGCCATGGAATTGGATTCAGCTCTCTCACTATATATACTTATGTAGTTACTTGCTTCTCGATTCTCGTCTCTTCTTTTTGTCATATATACCTATATATAGCCTAATCCGCATTCTTACTTCTGTTACTCTTTTTCAGCGTTTCCAAAGATGAGGAGCTTTTTTTTTATGCACTTTTTTAACAGAGTAGTGTAGGAAATACGTTGATTCAACGGTGACATAATTAATTCGACGAACCGGATCGCCGGTCTAATTTCCGAAAATTCCCCAGACAATCGAGAATGTGCGTTGCTGATATTCAATCAAGCGCATTATGCTCTCGTGCCTTGCGCATATTATGGCTTTCTCATTTGCGTATACGGAGATTGAACATTATACTAAATCTTCCATTGTCCCGTATCGGCTGGCGTGACGATTTAGTATCGACCGTTTTGATCATAAAATCTTGTACGTATATTTTCGTACTTTTTTTCACCTTTTATATATTGAAGAAAAAAGATAGTGACGGTCATTGTTTCGCGGAAACAAGAAAGAAAGTATAAGAAAGTTTAATTTTCGAAGAAAAGGGTCATGCAGATAGTGACAAAAGGACGCAGCGAGAAGAAGAATAAGAAAAGTTATTTTTCCCTTTCGTATTCATTATGATTGTCTGGCAAATCGAATCTCAAAGTTAAACTCAAGCCGGACGAAGTTTTCCGGCCGAAAGTTATTTGTCAAAAAAAAGGTGGACACCCCGGACGGTGTCGTGTGACGCTATTTATTTTCTGCAGAGTAAGCGACTCTAACAAGATTATCTCCATTTCCACTGCTTTCTTCATTATTTCGATGTTGACGGGGAAAGAAATTGCATTTATGGATCTGATATGGGAATGGATGACTTGCAGGTTGTATGAGAGGAAAATAAAATTCAAACATACTTGCATTGTTGTATAGTAATGTGGACGATGGTAAAACATGATTTTCATTTCTTACTTGGCAGATCCAAGACGATGTGAGAGGATTTTATTATTTCAGTTGGGGAAAGTTTCGTTTTTTTGCAGCGCTTTCTGAATTTAAAAATCTAATGAGTTATTGCAGACTATCTTCTGAGGGAATCTTTTTTTTGCTCGTTGTTTCTGAGTTTTTTAATAACGAGAAAAAAAGAAGCTTTTGCTGATTCATGGGATAGAGAGATGCAAATGAACATTTTCAAAAAACAATTATTAATTTTGCTATTACAAATGTTACTTTGTAAGAAGAGGAAAAGGTTTATTGTTCTGAATTACCATTTTAATTTTCCTATTTCTCTGTTCTTTATTCAAATAATATTTGAACCATATTATACTTTGTATTTTTACCACCAGGTAAAACACTCCCAAAGAAAATTTCAACATTTAAAAAAAATCGCAAAGCTTCCTAATAGAACAGGGCACATATTATATACGAAGCTCAGAATATTTTTACCATCAAAAGAAAAAAGCTCTATTCTGCTCAACTAATCCTCGTACGAGTAAACTTTACCGATCAAGCTTGCGAGTCAAAGGCGCAAGCATCTTTGTCTTCAACTCGCCACACCACCAGAACCACCAACTTTAATATCGGTGGTTTTCGTTTAATAAAGCCTGGCCAGGAGAGCGAATCCTTGCTTTTCTCCCGCGGCTACTGCTGCAGCTGCAGCGTTCAATTTCCAACCTCCGCCCACTATATATATACGAAAAGGTTATATACGTATGTGTGTATGTGTATACATACACAAACTCCCCGTGTTTTTGAGCCTCTATGCAGGTGATAAGCCCTCGAGGCTGTACGGAAACTCTCTCACTCTCTCGGGTGATATAATTGAAGGACTGTGTATAGTCGAGTTCTCAATGGTTGTGTGTGTGTGCGTATACTTGTAAAGGCAGACGAAACTGGAGAGGAAAATTTTCGCGAAAGTGTAGCCTTCGTTTTCTCGTGCGGTCGATGTGTGCGGTTGGCAGCGTTGCGGTATTTGGAAAATTCGAGCGCCTGTAGAGATGAAAGTTAATTAAGGGAAAAGCTCATGGAAATAGTAAATTACACGATATCATCATTTCGGGCAAGAGGTTAGCAAAAAATCGATCTTCATTTCGACGACCTGCGCGAAACTCGACGATAAAGAAAAAGCACAGGTCAGCAGCTATATTTCGCTTGACCCCTCGTCACGTCGGTCAAGAGAGATAGGGAAAAAACGTATACGGAGGAAGAGCGATGAAGTTGACTGTCTGCAGCTATACACTAGAATTTCGATTTCTCGAAGGAAACTATATATATTTATATTGTTATAAAGAGAATCGAGAGGAGATCCGTGTTTTTGTCACACTCGCTTTGCTTCTTCTCAAATTGATATTTCTCCGGAAATCTCGTAGAGAAAGAGCGAACGGATAATCCGAAGAGGGAAGGAGATTGAGAGCTGCTTTTCTTCGAGTCATTGATTATCCTTGAATTGCTTCCGAACGGACGGAATCTGTCTCTCTTGACTATATGTGCTGGGTTTAATTGATTTAAGTCCTTCTGAGCTAGAGTGATTTTCAAACGGTTCGATGCCAGCTTGTATAAGCAGAATTTCAAAGCTCGATAAAAAATAAACTCATGTTTGCAATTTCTACGAAAATTGCTGCATCTCTCAGAAGATAGATCAAAATTCCATTTCGATCCTTGAATTTTCACATACATCTTCACATATATCTATCTCGTAAAGTGATCTACACGAACGACTGACTCGATTAAAAACTCGCTAGCTCACAAAGAAGAACAGCTTCTTTTGTGAGATCGCTCGCGCAACAGCCTGCGATTTTCGAAATTGCGAATCCAGTTTTCGACGAGAAGAGCTCTTGGTAACAGCTTAAATTCAAGATCGATCGAGTTGTGCATCAACGTGAGAGGATATTACGAGAGCTTTTTTGTACTTTATTTGGAATGATTTTTATCGTACCGTGAATTATTTGTAATGTGGGTTGGGACATCCTATTTTAAAAATGTATATGTGTACTCGAGTAGAACCGATAGTAGTATAGGTTATTTCACATCTAATGTAATATCATTCTTATTCTATATAATAATTGTCAACTCGATTTAAAAATAATATGCTTAACTTATATCTCCTGAACAATCTACAATTTTTTATGCAAACAATATGCTTAACTTATATCTCCTGAACTATCTGCAATTTTTTCTTTTTACAAACTTGTATTCGATTCTGTATAACATGTTAAATATTAATACTTACCCAATCAATATCCTTCGCAATTTTCTTGCTTTACATATTATATGAGTTGTCATTTAAGTTATTTACTGAAATCGAGATAACATTCTTTTAAGTATGCTTCAATTTTCTTTGTCCTTGCATTCGTATTGTAAAATTTTTTTAGTGTTAGCTCAGTTACCGCAGTGTACACATAGAAATGTTATACCACTTTTAAGGAAAAGTCATATTTGTAAAAAGAAGTAAAATTTCGTTTATTAAAGTACAACGTTTCTCGGTGCAGTAAGTTCGAACTTAGTAGTAAATAAAATGCTTAGAATTTTCATCTGTGCCATAATTTTCAACACATTCAATAACGCATGTGTCTGTGCCGATGGTTATTCATTAACAAAAGTACTCGTTCAACAAATCGAAAGCCTCAAGCTTTATCAAATTATAATTTTTCATGACAACCAACATTTTGTCGCACAAAATGACTATATACTGAAAGAAATTGCAGTAACAGTCCCAATGGTTATGTTTGATACAAGTAATTTAGGCTGGATTATACACACTAATAAAAACAGCATACAGGATAGTTATCAACCTTACAAGTCAAACATTATAATAGTATTTCAAGAAAATCTTATTTTCCAAGATATTACATCGGTATTGGAATTCTATATGAAACTATCGCCCATCGACACACGACCAAAATGTTTGACTATCTTGAACTCAAATATTCAACTTTCAAATAAAAATTCTGTGAAAGCTATTCTTGATTACGCGTGGTCGAGGAAGTTTCTAGATTTTACCATTATGAATATAAGCCCTACAAATAATTCAGTAGCTGAGATGTACACTTTCAATCCATTTATTAAAACATACACTTTCACTCATTACACGCCAGAAGTTGTTCTGTTTCCTGATAAACTATTAGATATGAAAGAATACTCTTTGAAAGTGTCATACAGTGTAGCGCCACCATGGGTAATAAAAGCAGATAATGGATCAGAATTAAGTGGAATATCAGTAGACTTAACAAAATTTATAACATCTGTTTTAAAATGTCGAATCCATATCGTACAAGATGAGGGTGGTATAATATCAGCTTTTCACCAAGTTCAACTTTCGAAGGTCGATTTTTTCATGTCACCGCTTTATGTCACAGAATCACGAATGCATAATACTAAAATCGGCCGATTATTTTCGTATGAGAGACAATATGGCATTACTAAGGGCGTGAAAAGTAGAAAAATAAATGTATCTTTAAAATCTTTTATTCCCTTTCTCATTTGCTCAGTTATTATCATATTTATCCTGCCAGCATATAATTGTTTGACGACCAGAAAAAATCGAATGGACTTATTACAAGGCGCTAGACTATTGTTCGGTCAACCAGTAATACAACAACCTTCTATGACATCTAAAAGAATAATATTTTTCAACATAGCGTTATTGTCGATAATATATTCGCCCGATTTAATCTCTAAATTGTTGAGTTGCATTGTTGGTTATCAGGAAGAAACAATAAACACTTTCCGTGACATAGTAAAAGCTAATCTGCGCCCATACGCGTCTACTAGTCTGCTTGAATTACTTGTAAATGAAAGTGACGTTTATCTCGATATTGTTAAATCGAAAACTGTAACAATTTCTGATATAAGCAAATTTTTGAAAGTTAATATCCTATTACTTAAAAAATCATGAATATTATAATATTACTAATCTACGAGTTACCGGTATTAAAATGTTTTTATCAATGGAATGCTATTTTTTCCAACAAGGATCTCCTTACGTAGGAAAATTTGATTACATAATACAAAAACTGCTGGAAAGTGGGATTTTGAAGAACTTATACGGATCTGATAGTTTTACAAATAGTAATGATGGTAAAAATAATTGGATGAATGAAGATCAGAGTATTATTCGAGTTCAATTAATGACTATATATTTATTTTGCACTGTGTTTTCATTGATTGTATTCGTTATTGAGTTAATTTATAACTTCATACTTACTAAATGTGTAAAATTGAAGAGTAAGTTAAAGTCAATCTTTTAACATTAATTTTTCATCACTGTATTGTATATTATTTTTAATTATACATATTTAATATAAGTGCGTTTACATATCAAAAAACTGTAATGACAATATCCTAACCGTAAAATAAATTTAACGATAAAAAACCATTGTAATTTGTTATCAGTCTCAGACGATTTGATGCTATAATTTCAGATATTAAAAGCGTCGGATGTTAAAAGATGTGTAACGATAATAGTTTGCAAATTGAATTATATTAATTGCGTTTCGAATGTCTCGATCTAAGTAACAATTGGCCACCTCATTAATAATTATTTTACGAGGTTTAGTGTCGTATAGATAACATAGATGCGTTGATTTAGTTATTAATATGTAAATTTTGTTAGAATTGGCTACTGTTTAATGTTTTATTAAGAAATATTCTACATAACGAGCTAATTTTACATAAATTTACTCTTACAATAAGCATCAAAAATGTGAAACTTTAAATAATCTGACGTGTGGAACTAGCTATAAGTCTTAGAGTAGACATAGTCACTGTGATGTATAGTTAAGGTGTGGTTTACTGCAAATGATGTAAAAACTAAAATTTCATTTTCATAATTACGTATCATCAGCATTCTTGCTTTTAACTTTCAACAATATACCCTCGGTATATATCTCATATAGTTACGAGTAAACAATATTTATTTATTTATATAGAACTGAGTTATGTCTCATCGACAAAATAAATTTATTATTTTTTAAATAAATGCGCCACATTTGTATAAAATAATTTACTTGCTTGTACATGTTTTTACACAAAATTAAATAAAACGTTTAAACAAAGTCCTACAGAAATCATTTCATTCAAACAAATTGATTATTCATTTATAATTATCAATTAGTTACTTGAGAAGAAGCAAGATCAAGCTGCTCAGGCTGTAAATATCTATCCGTAACTTTAGATACTATAGAGAAAGCACTTTTTATTGTAAAGCAAATGTCAGAAAGTATGCTTGGGTAAAGTAATATGAATATATATTTTGTTAGAATAACGACTGTGCGATCACTAAAAAAAGTATTCAATTTTAGCTGATAAAGAACTTTGGATAGGTTCAAAAATGTATATATAATTTTTGTAGTCTGTCTGTACTAATTAGATTGAAAAATTATAAACTTTTTTATAACAAAAAAATTCTATTGGCTCAAATAAGTTGAACATATACGAAAAAATTTCTTTTCTTTGGTAAATACATGCTAAAATTTGAGAAATATTCCACGTGCAGGACAAATTATAAGTTAAAGGTAAATAATAGTAATTGAGAAATAAAGAAAACCATTTCTTCGCTTGGTATTACTACTTATATTAGAAAAAAGCATAGGAGGTAAAACGGTCGATATCAACGTACTTTGAAAATATTATTGAAATCGACCGCAAGTAATTGTGAACAGCCTTGAGTGAAACGTGTCCTCATAAAATGAATTGAATGTTTTTTTCTAAACTACTCAATCGATATAAGATTATTTGTAGTATAAAATTATTTTTTGTCCTTGTATTTCTTCTTGCAAAAAGCCTTTTATCATCCAATTAACAATTTGAAAAAATAATTTCAAATTGCCAAGAGGCTCATATCTATTTCTCTGTAAGAATCTAGGCAACACCGAGTTCTACGTATACCATCACAGCATAGCAGTAGCAGCGGACGCTCTTTGCTCGTGGAATCAATTTAGCCATTCCGTCACTGCAGCCTATGCCTACAAGTCCAATGAGGACGACTACATCATAAGATGGTTTATATATATTTGATCAACATGAACAAGTCGCGCGCGTTGGAAGCTGCAGCTGTCTTGCGCACTTGCCCTTGCATCTCGCAATTCGGAGGTAAACAAGTCGCAATTACAGTCCGTCTATCCGGATATACCAAGGGGAGGGGACGTGTCTCTCTGTTTACTTGACAAGTCAATGTACCCATTTCCAAGGAACTACAGGGGAGTAGAAGCTGATAGAGATATAGAAGCAACGGAGGCTCGTGCATCCGAGTGTGTATTTGATCGCGATGGAACTAGTCCTAGATTCCACGCCCGGGTAAATAAGTCACAATTAGTGTGTGATGTGGGAGGGCTGGCGATCTACGTTTCTAGGACTGCTGGAAGGAGATAAGGGATATAGCTGCGTATGCGGCCGGTATGGCTGGTTGATGAGTGAAAAAGATTATGGGGATGAGTTGGGAAACGGAATAGAATAGATTTAATGATTTTTATCTTGGCTGAGATTCATTAGAAAATTAAGATTAAGCAAATCAAGATGTATATTACAATCTACCTAAAAATAGAGCTTCACATTTTACAATTTCACCGAGTCTTCTCCTCTGTCGATTCGAATTAATAAAAATTGAGTGCCTTTTCCGCAACTGCACTAAACGTATATTACATCCGACTGATAGAAGATGCGAATCGAGTGAAAAGATAAAAAAAGTTCAGATTGAGCTTTCAATGTAAGCTTCAAAACATACAGCAAAGTAATTGTTGGAAGGGGCTCCTTGTACCATCGATAATTCCAGTCCATTTGGTCGATTGGTCGGCTCGTTGCAAGCATCAGCAGACCACGCGACATGACCGCATCGTATCGATGCGAGACTTGAGATGATGTGCATATCTATATATACCAGCAGGACTCGCTTGGCCTGTCTGATTTAGACCACAGATCTTGCAGATGTATATAGGCTCCGGAGGTTCTTCCGGAATGCGGAATTTGATGAGTTTCGAGTGGAAATGTTTGGATTAGTTGTGTTTATGGATTTTTTGGTTTCTTGTGAAACTGCAAACTTACAGTAAAGGTTTCCATTAAATATTTGACATACCCTGGCGAAATTGCACGGAACTTTGGCCATAAAATGGTGAAAATTTTGAAATTGAATATAAAGAATAGGAACGTAATTGATAATTAATTACGTGGGATAATTAATTATTAATAATTAATTATCAATTTCGTTCCTATTCTTTATATTTTTTTATAGTATCTTATAATTGCCATCCTATCCTATTTTACTTCCATTACTTTTCAACATGATTGTACATTAAAAGTACAAAATATATAATTTAACTAATTTCAAATTTTATAAGTGCAATGCAAATAGTGTAAATCAAATCATTTGCACGTAGAGCATATTTAAAAACGTAAAGCTTTGCAGAATTTTCTGAAAGTTGTAACCATTGCAATACATGGTTTGGTATTTAATCACCCAGCCCAAAATATGTGATATTTCTTATTTTACACCAATTTTGTACTTTTGAAGTAAAATATTCCTCGCCGTACATTTTGACAAAAACATTTGCTTCTAAATAAACATATTCATGTAAAATCAGTATTAAACGATTGATTTTAATAACTCTTACCTTTTGTAAGTTTTGGAACAATGTAAAGCTTTTAATAAATTTTGGTTTGCCAATTCGAAACAAAATGTAGATTGGCACCACAAAATTCCCGAATTAAAAATGCTTTGGCAAATATGTCGTAATTGGTGAATATTGTAGGTCATAGATTTTATTCCAAAATATCTTTCGCATTTACCTACAAATTCATGTAAAATTTTATCGGCTCTATCCAATTTTTTAACATTAATATCACTTTTTATTAATTGTAACGTTGCAAAAAGTTTTGCAGCGTTCCACGACTCGCGAGTCCTGGACCAGGGTGGCAGCAGGGTGTCTCGAGCCGAAAAGCGTGAATGTTAGAATGAAAACTAAATCTGCGCGATATTTCTCTTTTCATAATTTCCGAGACAAGATTAGCACGGAGATTCCCGTACGTGCGAGAGAAAGAAAGAGAGAGAGAGGAGTTAGCAGTGTTGCCAGATGTACGCGGAGAGGAGGCAGATGAGCAGTCAGTAGCACGACGACGGTGGCATTTGGTCAACGAATTCATTGAAGAAAATATAGTAATTGAGGGAAAAGAGCGATTAAAATTAATATATGTCATGGATGTGTGTATAAGTGACTATGTACGAGAAATTGGAAGTATATATTGTGGCCCGAGTGAGAGACGCGGGAATTCGTGAAGCGCAACGGCGCGGATAACCGATCAGCGGCCTCCGTCGCTGCCATAGCGGGCTGCAAGTCCGAGCGAGTAGCAGCGTTCGCTCTCTTGCTTCCCAGCTTTGGTCCGAGACGGACGGGTCTCTCTACGCAATCAAATCTGCAGGTCAGTTGTTACTTCCTCGTATACAATATTTATAATATTCGTTATTAAAAAAATATTTTTCGTAATGCACGTTGTCCCATAATTGCGTATTTGTAGAAATAATAATAATAAAATAATAACAATAAGAACGAACAATAAATTTGAATACATTTCAACTCACAATTCAACTTGATAGTCACTTGAGAATCACTTGACAATCACTTGAGACACACTTGAGATTTTGGCATGATTGTGACTTGAGAATAACTTGAGATCTCACTTAATTCTCAAGTGAGTTTTATCAGTAGGAATGTAATTTTATGCTCTTTCAGATGTGTCTTAGCTGCAATAATTTTATAAAAGGAATCATTAAAAAACACGTAAGTAGTAGTTACTCAGTTTGGGCCACCGAGCCGCCGAAAGCGTAGTCGGCATATTTATATGTGTGTGAATTTGTGTGAGTATGTGACGTACGAGGTCTCCCACTCTAGGGATATATAGGCAGGCCAGCGATTTATAAGCAGGCCGGCGACTGACTGCACTGTCAGCATATAATATTTATATGTGTGTGTATTGTGAGTTCGTTGGCTCTTTTAATAAATTTTGATTATGATTTTAAGTATATATGCGCTTAGTTATATGTGTATTATTTATATATGAAAAACTTTTTTCATATAATGTTTATACATCTAATAACTCTCGTTTTATTTAATTATGTGTGAAATATTTACTTTTTACATCTATTAAAAACAATACAACCATCTCTTTAAAAAATAAATGTATATTTTATCAGAATTTTATTTGTCAAGATAAACATTGTAACCGTTACACTGAAAATACTTTAGGACTCTCGCGTCACGAACCAGTGCCCCCACTCTACGAAACGACGTGTAGTTTCGGACCGCTGGTTTCGGGCTGCTGGTGCCCGAAATTCGTGCTACTGTTGTCCGAAAACGAGTCTAGCGGTGGTGCTGCCGGCGATTTCGGGCTGCTGCAGCCCGAAATCGTGAATCCGCTGCACGAAAATCTAGGGAGCGCTTGATACTGGCAAATCATACAGGTATTTTCAGTGTACCAGTGCAATTACGGCACGTTGAGCACGTTACGACGTCTCTCTGGACGTAATGGATAATGTAATAATAATATATTGTTTTAGCAAGCAGCTAGCGAACACGGAAGGCGAGTGAGAACGAGAGGCAAGGTAAGAGAGAGAGAGAGAGAGAGAGAGAGAGAGAG
>UCOJ01002250.1:0-13751 GCA_900474305.1 Cecidostiba fungosa
GTTCTGCTAAATAGACGCAATTAAAAATTCTTTAAAAGCTTGGGTTGATTCTTAATTATTACAATTTATAAATGCAGCTTAGTTGATTTAGTAGGAATTGTAAAAATGGTATTTGTAGTTATTCCTCTCTTTTGTGGACTTTATAGACGAAAAAATTTCATAAGCAAAACCTACCCATTGAAGCGCCGCAGTGGAGAAATTGGCGATGAAGAAAGAGGGTGGGAAAATCGAAATTCCGCCGTCGGCTTCAACTCCTTCACTTACACCCTATGTGTCTATATATTCAAGTGAAGCCAAATCTCGATTTTCATCGAAGGGTTACCTTGGCGAAATCGGGCGTCAGCGAGGTGATTTCGTGGGAATATAAATGTCACCCTTACTCCTAGCTCTCCTCTCGGCTTTACTTTTTAATCTCGCAGCCTTTCCTCTTTTAATCTCGTTCTATCGATTCGTACCACGCCGTCCATCGACGTCCGCTGCAATCTCTCCGTTCTCTCATCAATCGCTCTTTTTTCCTTTTTTTCTCTCGTTTTTTCAAGCATATCTATCTCACGAATTGGAGGAAAAGAAGAGGGCATTTCACGAGTCCCAACCTTTCGCTGCAACGATATGTACTTACATGAGCTATACGCGAGACGAGTTCAGTAGGAATTGAGAAATGCTATAGTTCTGTGTACATCCCATGATTTTGATTATAGAGAGATTGATTCCGAGTAGCTGCAAGTAGTAACATCCCGGAATAATCAGACGCTCCTCGGTTATGCTAAAATCAATACTCGCAGGTGTATACAGGCGCAGCTGCATCTTGATCAACATAATTGATAATATGGAATCTATTTGCATCTAGAAAGTTGCAGAATAACCGAGAAGGTGTTTCGCAAGTCTCACGCATTCAGAAAGCCTCTTCGAAATTTGATAACTCGCGAATTCTGTAAGTATATATGCCAGACAGTTGGGACCTATCCAAGTCACGGAATATGCTGCGTGCTCTTCGTAGGCTCTGCTCGGGGTACGCGAGAGGTGACATTAATTCGACGAAGCCACGCGCGCGCGAATTCCATAATTCGAAAGAGACTCGCGCTCCTGAAACATTAACTACGCCCTTAATGCGAGGGTAATAACGTAGTGCTTGTGTAGAGATAAAAAAAGCTACATAAGTACCGAGCGCCGACGTATAGTAAGTATTAAGTTCACTTAAATGAGCAAAATTGTTGATTTCGTTTTTATTTGTTAGTAGAAGAGAGGATTCAAGAAGACATTACTGTAAAAGATAAGATGAAACTTTCTGCTTGCTAATTTGGAAAGGACAAAGTCTGTCAAGTTTCCTGCCTTTGCTGTAAGCCTGATCAATGATCAAACTCGAAAAAGCGATTTTTTTAAAAAAAAAGACAGTAATAGAATAAAGGATGTCAAACACAGAGAGATGGGTATAAGCCAAGAGTACTTTGCATAAGTTTACAAATACGGTGAATGTTGCGCGAGCAATCTTGCAAATGGAAATTGTTCTACATATGGCCAACGTGAGGAAAGGCAGGATCGCGTTGCGTATAAACGATAGCCTTTACTTTTTCAGAAAACTATCCAGCTCAGCTTCGTGTTCTGTTCGTGACAAATTTGGCACAGACACAGTAACGGTGTCAGTATGGCTCTGGCTGAAATAAGATACAACGAGATTGAAACAAACGGCGAAAAAGGAAGGAGTGAAAAGTTGCTTCCCTGTAGGTTTCCAGTATAGAAGGGATTTTTGCAATTCTTTCGACAAAAGGTATTTAATCCAGGATCGCAACATTTAAAGCTTATATATCGACAATTCATTCATTGAAAAGCATACTGCGGTAGAATATGGCCTAGTATTTTAAAAGCTTGCTCTTACATATTATCAGAGGAATACTCAGTTCTCCTTCAAAACACGTCCCAGATCTTCGTAGATGACGTATTTCCTCAGGGCTTATGCGCACAATGAGATTGATACTTTACCGTTTCCCCAAATGCACGAGCTCCGCAATAAAGGAGCCACAGACTACACGTTATATCTATAGAGAAAACACATGTAGGTATATGTGTGCATAAAGTTGGGTTCATAGGAAAGTGGCAAGTTTCTCGGAGTACACAGGGAAATCCATTATGCTCGGACCAATCCGATGAGCCTAAGCTTCTTATCCATTACAATTGTGCGCCTATACTATATTACCCCATCTCTCGAGGAGGATAAGCCTGTGCGTAGTCGCATATATAGAATGATGAGAAAGGGCGAAATTTCCATTTCGTCTGGCGCCTTTGCGCGATCAAAAAAATTACGCTTCCGCCGCAAGTCTCTCTATCTCCTTCATTTCTTCCTTTGCAAAGCCTTTGTAGGAAGTTTTTTTCCGCTCGCTCTGTTATGCGACTCTCCGCATTATGCTGCTATCTCATTGGTGGGTTATATATATATATGTATATATAGGTACTTACTTTGGTTCGACGGGGAATATATTTATAACGTACGCGCTGACTGGGCAGGAATTAACTGAATTCGCAGAATACTGATGTATATATTCTGATTTATGGCCCTTTCTCTCAGCAAAACTTTGATATTTGGAGAGATTGCGAACAAAAAAAATTTCATTCGAGAGGCCTATATCGCGATTTATGACGGGAGTTTTACATTTTTATAATCGATGAGAGTATATGCGATATCTTATACTTTGAATCTGAGGCGTGATGCGAAAAGTTGTGATAATAAACTAAGCTAATAAACTACATCAAAAGTCCTCGTAATTCTTCATGCACGAGCGGCTCAGCCTGTTGCCCTCACAAGACACCTATCTATTATAACTTTATAGATTGCTATTTCGGTTAAAAGGTATACCCCATTAATTTAGCCGTATACATCATAAGCTACCTTTTTGGTGCGAATAGACAGCGTATAAACAAAAAGGATAGACCGAGAGATGTTCTGATTTTAGCTGCATCATGATTTCAAATAAACTTTATTTTTGCAAATATCGTGGTAATTTTTAAATAAAATTTTAAGAAGCCTCAATTTAGGTTAGCAGAATATGTTTTTAAATCAAAAACTTTGGTATCCTCTCATAAACAAGTGATAACCATGTTTTAGATTATATACAGCGATAAAGATATGAAGTCAAACATAATGTCATTAAACATTTAATAACATTTAAAATTATAACATGTGCTAGAACAGACTAACCGTAATTTCTTTTAGCGAAGACATAAAAAAGTATTTTGAGATGACTCTCCCGATTACATATAAAATGAAATCGATTTCTAAGATGGGTGCTCGACTGATTTCAAAAGTAGCTCCTCGTACTCAAGTCCCGTAAAACAAGCCGCACGTCTTTCCTTCTTTCTCTAGAAGCAAGAGGCGAAAAAGGGAAGCTGCTGCTGCTGTTGCCAGTGAGAGGTATAAATCTGAAGGTAGAAGAGGAGGTGGAGGATTTTCTTTTCGCCCAACAGCCCTTGCCTAGCCACCATCACGGCCCGAAAAGAAAAAGGCGTCAATAAAATGCAAGACCAGAGAAGAGATAAAGACCGAGATAAGCCTGTCGTGGATACGGATTGCGAATACTTGGACGAGGAGTTTAGCGAGGACGAGGACACCGAGGAGAAAAGTGAGATTTATATGGAAAAAGCTCATTTTCGTTCGTGAGAATGCAAGCGGATGACGAAACACGTAATTTTAAATTGAAATTTTTTTTCGGAATTTATAGAGCGATGGCGGGGCAGAGGTTATACTGCTTTTATTTTAAGGAATGCGAGATGCGCGATGACCCACGCAGCGAATATTCCCCTTTTTTGAGCCAAAATACACACTACAGTTATTTTAAATAATCAAATTTTTATTCTCTACACAATCGCTTTTCGTCTTGACCACAAAGAGACGTTCTCTCATCGAATAATCTAATCCCTCATTAGAATCGAATGTGTATGTGGACAGAGAATGGAAAATTTCGTTATTGTTCGTAAACCGACACTAATATATACATACACTTCAAAGCCATGCACACAGTTCCTCATTGAATTCATTTAACAATGAAAAATCGGAAAAGCCATTCGCGAACGAATGAGGATAAATCGTAACTACGCAGTCGAGTCGTTGGTGGATGAATGAAAGATCTCGATGAACTTTTAATTGCAAGCGAGTGACGCGGCGGCCAGGACGATGAATTCAGCGGGAATTTATCGAGAGCCACGTATACCCAAAGAAAGAAGTCGACAAATTAGTGAGTTTGAATGTGCGGCAGCGCGAGCTCATTGTGTTCGTTCTCGTCAAGCTTTAATGAAATAACAATTCCTCGAATAGAGGGTCGCCTCAATTGTCCTAGCCTCACACAAGCGGGCTAAATAATATTTTAATATTTCACACTGCTGTTTTCTTTCTTTATTTTCTCGTTCTCTGCAGTCAATGATATTTTAGTCAACGCCTCTGACTTTTCTGTGAATACCGATTTTACGAGAATTGATTACTTTCAATTCGGTTTTTAACTGATTTTTAACAGATAACCTACTTCTATAAAATAATTGAATGTAACCATACTAACAATAATTTATGGGCAGGTAAACTATTATATCAATAAAATTAAAAAGAAAATTACGAAACTACCGCTTCAAACTCCGTGATGTAAACGAGTTCAAGATACAATTCCTATCGCAACGATTTCGCACTTGAAAATCTAAGAAAAAATCAGAGTAATTTTACATGGAGTAAAATTTTATCCTTATCTATACCTTTCCAAGTTATTAAAATCTGAAAATAGCCAAGTAACTTTATAACCACCCTATAGATAACGCTCCAGGAGTTTAAAAAGCCAAAAGGTTTCATGATATGGGAATACAAAAATCGATGATCACAAGCGTGACGGGGTAGCATGGCGAAGCTGGGATGTGGCGTAATGAGGAAAGCAAGGGATGCGAAAGTAACGAAGAATGCAATCGAATGCAGCCTTGCAGCTTTCTCGCGCCGTTGGTACTTATACGTTAGAGACGTCGTCGAAAGAGAGATAGAGATAATACAGAAAGGAAATCACTTGTCAGTCCATTTCGCGGTTGGGCTGTTTTATCTTTATCCGACAAATTTCCTCGCCGATTGGTACCGTGCTATGTAGACTGAAAACCGCAGCTACTATGACTACACTCTATAGCGTATCGTCACGGCTTGTAAAAATAAATTCTACCATACAGGGGAAGAAGGTTATAGAAATACTTTTCCTACAAAGTCAATTCTCAGTGAGAGGGCGGTATAAGATGCGCATAAGACTAAATGAAAATTTCGGTGGTGCAGCGAGCCGCACGAGAACGCGGACTAGATTTTATCCAGACACTTGACCCGATATGAGATGGGAAAGGAGATATGCCGTGTACGCGCTTTTCTATCCGAGTATAAATTTGCAAATTTTATGAGAGTAGAACCGCATCGAAGATGTATAGATATGTACACGAGAGAATCGAGCCAACTTTATGAAAATAAACAGGTTTTGAATCACGAAGTATAGAAGAAAAATATTGCAGATACAGTTGCACGTTGGGCTGCATTGAAAATTTCGTTATGCAGTATATAGCCATGCTTTATAGAGTCAGATAACGCTTTCGGTGCGAAATAACGTCTAAAAATCCTGTTGTCGAGCGAAATATATTTCTCATCGCAGATGCTTACCAACGAGTGAAAACAAAAATTATAAGCCGCATTTATAAAATAACTACGGCTTCGTCTGACTATATCGGCGTGATTCTACTTGCGTCGCTTTTATTTTCAGTGAAATGCATTACATACAGGCATTCGATTGTCCTATAAAAAGCATCAATATCTTTTTCGAAATAACCAAATACGCCCAGAAAAAAATGATATATCGACATAATTTCTGATCATCGACGTGTGCTACTGGTAAAATTCTGTCCTCGTTCCAGTCTGACAGGACCAAAATTATAGTGCACGATGTAGCGGATGTTTCTGCCGATGCAACAATCACACGTACGCGAGCTTATATCGTGGCAATGCATAACCAATCATTGGACAAAAAGTAGTCGCTCGCGCGGACAATAGAGAAAACAGGCGTCAGGCCGGAAACGAATCGCAGCCAGCTTTGAGATTTAGATGCGGTTATTGGCAGATTAACGATTTTATAGCGTCCATTTCTCTAACGATATATATGCTATGCGCTTACGTCGCGCTCGCGCAGTGGCGGATGCAATTTCGATACTGTCCGGCTGTAAGAAGCCTGACAAATGTCGATTGATCGTGCCAGCGAGAATCTGCAGTAGAGATAATGCTTGCTATACTGTTTCTTCTTCTCTGAATTTCTTTCCTATTATCTTCCAGATTTTTGTCTCTTATTAAAAAATGTGCTCCGATATTGTTCTCTACAAGCTTCTTCTCCACCTCTTCTCTCTTCTCCTAGAACTCTCATCAGCCTTTCATCCCCGTAAATCACAAATTAGATTAACTCTTCTATACATCGATTTTCCTTTTTATGTATTTTTCGCAGCTACGTGCAATTTTATGAACAGGAAGCGTTCCGGCTATAAACTCGCCATCCGTAAAATAGCTGATTTGAAACCCAATATAAATAAATTCACAGACAACATTCAGTTAAAGTGTTCAAAAACTTAAAAAAATGTTTGGATCAATTTTGTTTTATTTATATACAATATGATCTGCAATAACGAAGAAAACAGCACTCTAAATTTTCTCTCTCTCGTAAACCAGAAGCAATATCCACGTCCGCAAATTAATCTATTAGTGATTCTCAAACCAGCGGGGAATAATTCTCCCTGTAAATGTATATAAAGCCCACAGATGATAACCTATTACGCGGACTAAAGCAGCAGCTAGAGACAGAGTGCTCTTGAGGAGTACTGATCGTCTTGGAGTCTATGCGCTCAACGCACCTGCAGCAACTTCTGCAGCTGTTTGTCGAGGAGATAAAGCGAGCCACTCGAGAAGCCAAGTCTAACGTTGAGTTTATTGTATGCTCGAGAAGCTCTGCCTTCATGATGTTATAGCCAGTTGTCGTCGCCCGCTTGAATTACTCGACCATCTGGCTATAACGTCATTCAAATTTCCCGCGTTATCTAGATGAACTCGCGATTAACTATTTGTCGGAAATACCATGGAGATGCTCTTCGAGAGTATCATCAGTAAACAAATCTTTATTGCCAGGTGAGCTTTTGTCACTTTTTTGCGGAAAGTGTATACAGCGAGTTTTTAATATTTAATGTTTAAACTTGAAAATTGAAAGTACACAAACACGCGCTGACGAGAAAGTCCGAGCACGTATGCCATATAGATGTATATATACTGTACATAGGGGAGGCTCTGGTGATGAACAGCGTTGTAGTCGGTAGTATAAAAGCGAACGAAGCAACAACAGCAGCAAAAGCAACGCGTTGCAAAGTCGATAAATCACAGAAAAGGCTCACCAGCTGACCACATTGGCCTCTGGAAGGTCGATGTACTTGTGCCAGTGCAGCTGAACGCTTTTCTTTTTCACGTTTTCACAAGTCTCGTGGGCTCTCCAGATCTTGTTTTATGGGCTAATTCGCGCGTTGACGCTACGCATTACATCCAGAATCGTTCATCGCTATATTGACTTTTCCAGGTATTTGTCACCTATCTAAGATTGTGGTAGAAACGATTGGTTGTTTTCTCTTTTGTTTTGCGTCGTCGCGTATATTTAACTCAGCTGATTAATTTTCCGAAGCTATACACTTTTACGAGTATTTATATTTTATATGGCAAATTTAATTTATGCCGTTGCGCACTTGAATGAAATCGCGTTTTTACAACGCTTAAAATATCATTTAAATTCTGCGGTATATCGTTTTTACTCCGAACGAAATAATGGATTCGAAAGACCGAGGAAAATCTGATTTCCTGATTAAATAACTGCAAAATATAATAAATTAATTGAAGCTTCGTTTTGTACAAACGCCAACATTTTAACTTAAACGAAAAAATGAGCAACTTTTGAAACTCAAATTCGAGTCTCATAACTCTAATTACCGCAGAAACTTTTGTTTAATTGAGAAAGTGCTTTAGACGACTTCAACCGTTATCGCAAATAGGCAAAAAAATTTTTCAATCGTGATAACATTTTATACGATGTCATTTTATATTTAAGCAGATGAGTTCTTCATGGTGAATAAAAAAAATAAAAGAAGTTAAGAAAAGTAGGAAACTCGCCTGCATCAAAGTAGCAACTTTAAAAGTTCTTTCAAGTTTTTATAATCGCCCCTGCCAATTTTCGTAATCTTTTCTCACAGTCCTTGAAGCTTTTAATCTTTCCTTTACCTTCTCCCATTATCTTAAGATGGGAAAAAAATAATTGGAACACCTCGGGGAAGCGCTTGAATTTCGCGACATAGTATCTTGTACCGTTTCTGAAAATATGTTTCTGAAAGATCGAAGAAATAACGAACACTTTCTCGATGTGACAGAGCCGAGAAATAATGCAAATTATGTGGCATAATTTTCGTTGTAACCTCGCGGGATCATATCCGTTGTATGAGAGGTATGTGGTCGAGTCTTCCGTCCGACGAATGATATTCAGCATGCGCCTTGAATTCCAAATGCGCGTCTTCATTTCGCACCGCCTCACGGAAATAGAATTTTTATCATGCACTTGCTGCTGAGAGAAAAAGTATGCGTTAAGAACAGTTTTTTTTTTGTTTCCCCTTATATAATGATGTATTTTTCTCAAATTATATTTTTAAAAAATTATTTCATTTCTTGTACGCTGCAGCCTCATTACAAGCTGAATTGAAATTTACAAAAATAATGTCGATCTCGTTCTTAGCGCGAATTGAAAGGTTCAATTTTCACGGACTATTGGTTTGTATTACTGCGTGTGTTTACCGACTATTTGAGCATTATTGATTGTTTTAACTTTTTCGGAAACGTTTACCAACATATATGCAACATATATTTAATAATTTTCCACCAAATAATCCAAAGATTATAATCATTTTAAACAAACCGAAGATAAACAAGTGTGTGAATTGTTGCAGCCAGAGAATCCACTGCAATAAACGTAGGCCTACAGGATAGTAACTCAAATAAACCCAGCAAACGAGCCGTGTAAGCACACCTATTGATCACTTCCGGTCGGCCAAACAGACCGAATTCCAATCAGCGTAGTTCCTTAATGACTGAAATTAAATTTTCGGAAATTATAATTAGAACCAAAATCATACAATGCTTCGATTATATTATAATAATGGATTTTTTTGATGCACGAAAATGTTGAAATAATTATGCAGAATTGCACCGTTATCCTTTCAGAGTCGTAAATATTGATGTGAACAAATATTCAAAACTGAAAATGTTGATAAACAAAAACTTTGCAACCCTTTTAATTAAGATTCGCAGTATAATAGCTAAGTTATTGTATCATTATTTACGTAATATTCAATTCAAGGGCAAAGATTATTATTGCATAAATGAAAATGGATATTCTGAATTTGAATGTCGATGTTTCTTACTGAAGGAAGGCGAAGAAAGGATTCGAGTACTTGCGATTAACGTGCAGTAACGATGATGCGATTAATTGAACGAGTATAACGAGAAGTTATTGGTGACGATTTTCTTGAGCTCGTAACTCAAGCAAGACATCTAAAGGCGAAATGAACGAACGATTGAACCTAATGACAGAGAGGAGTTGAGGAAGAGCGAGGAGCAATTAAAATCACGTTATGGTACAGTTCTTACACTTCCTTCGATGTATTACTCTGCATAACGATGTGATTTATACTCTCGGAATAGCCTCAATATTTTATTTCGAATTTAATACCCCGTGTAAGAGATTTTGACACTTGAATCAACGTATTATGTCTGCTTGTTTAATCAATCAATCAATCAAAATAAAATTTGTAAACAAAATGTTTACGCACACTCAAATTATAGTAATCTTATCTAAATATACTCTATAGGAAAATAATAACGTTATCTTATAATTTACTAATCATCATTCATTGGATATATCCGCAAAGTATTATGATTTCAGGGACATATGCAAACATATAAGAATCCAAGGCTCGAGATGAATTCCACATTAATCACGTAGTCACATAACTCGGCGACAAACGACATACACGACATTGTAGTGGGTTAATAGCTCTACGGTATTCCTCTCGGTACAGCCGTTTTGATGTCTAAGGCAATTAACCGATCGATCAAAAGGGAATGTTAACGAAGCAAATCCCTCAGTGAGAAGCCACTTAGCCATAAGCTGCCTGACTTCTTGGAGCTCAACGGGATCCTCGTACGTTCCAGACTGTAATTCGAACTATTTTATCGCCATCCTGTTAGCAATCTTCATTGGATTGCAAGCTTTCAAACCTTCTCTCACTTCAATACGTATGATCATTCAGACCCTTTCAACGTCTATTTTCGCTCATCTCTTTTCCTGAAAAATGTCAAAACTCATACATTTAAAGAAAATACGCTTTTTAAAAAAATTTAAAGTTTTACGTTGGCAAAAGCTGTTAAAACGTGACGATAATCGAATACCCGCATGGTTGTGTATGCAGCGCTTAGCGAAAAATTCGCAGTCGCAATATAATACGACAAGACGGAAATGTAATTGGTACTCTGGGCGCACTATCAGATTATCGCGCGCAACCGTCCGCGGGTGAGCGAGCGAGCACATAGATGAGACCTGTAGCAGTAGTAATGGTGGAAAGGTGCGGCCTCCCTGCACAGCGCTACTTTATGAGAATTACGAACGCGAGAATACACCACAAATTTCCGGATACCGTAAAGTCCCCCTTTCTGCAATTCCGAATTTGTTTGGCATTTTCGTTTCGTTGCTTTAATTTCTGGTAATCGATGATTCATAATATAGTTTTTTTAGTCTTATCAATAATTATTAAATCAAATGTATAATTAACGATCATGAATTGTGGAAAATGGAGAATATGAAGATTAGAAAATCAAGTCAAGTCCAACCACGTTGAGATCCTTCACCTGGAGATTAAATAATAAGATGTCGGTGACTAAACTTATCTTATCGATACAAAGAGCTTACATTATTAATACATAGAACATATAATTTTACGCTCACAGGGAAAAGTCGCGAATATAATTTATATACAAGCTATTATATATAATTCAGAACAGATATCCGATTAAAACTTTTTACAATCTACTAAACTTATACTCAAATTTTTTATTCAACGAAGCAATCGAGTAGTTCTAATCGCTCAGTCAGTCTGGCTAACAACTAGTTTACTTTCCACTTCACTTATCAGTGTTTATTTAATAACACAGCTCGGAAGCAATTTTCGAGCGGTGCATCCCAATCCTCTATAATTTGCAAAGCTGGCAGAATGCGAGAGCCGTGCGCGATCAGTGCGTATTTTTACGCGTTTATTTTAGCCGTCCTGTCCCGTCCCTTGACAGCCGCAGGAGTGGGGGGAAGGGCAGAAGGAGGGGGCATCCAGGAACCGACAACACGCGCATTTTCAAAGCTGATGAAATTGGAAAGTGCGAGGTGTACACGCCCAATGAACTGGCGCGTACACGTTCTGCCACCGGCCCTACTGGCATAATATGCAAATAGCACAAACCTGTGATGTGTGCGTATATGCGACGGCGGCTAGTCTGTGTCACGTGCACTCTGGGAAAGAGATATACATGAGAGGGGGAGATGACAGAAAAGAGAGAGAGAGAGATAGTGAAGCAGGCAAATGAGGGAGGCTGCGCGATTTGGCCAGGAAATTACTGATGGAAATCACGTTTACTATCTACTCAATGAATAGATTTTATGGCACAACGATTTGCCTGCTAAAATTCAAATAATTATTCGGGCGCAACGCGTTAACGTAGAAGATCGTGCATGAGCTGGTACTAACACCAGTTCATGTATGAGCTCTAGATGAAGCTGTATATCTGAGTGATCCGATATGGAAAGGAGCCGTAGACCATATGAATTCGTCATGGTCTGCAACATTATTGTCTTGATGGCTCAAGTTTTATTTGTATTATTATTTTTTTATATAAATAACATTAAAGTAAATATATGGTCAACCTTTAAAAAAGTGCTTTAAAATGATGCCGCTATTAACTTACCCTTAGCTAACATTGTTAGCTTACATTAACTAATTCTTCAATTTTTAGCTTATATTTAGCTAAGAATTGATTAGGATTCCTTCAGGACACTCCTCCAGCACTTATTGTTTTTAAAATCTTTACGTTCTCATTCTACGGTACTTCAGTTCACTGATGTCTTCCGAAGGCCGCTTTTAGTTTCTTGACTTTATAGCCAAGGCTTCAAAGCCACTTCCCCCTCTTTTCTCCGTCTCTTTTACTCTCCTGACCTTCCTAGGTACGCGAAGCGCACGGTATTCGCGTACATCCGTTGTATGCAGGAGACATCTTTGACATAGTACAGCTGCTTCGTTTCGTCTGAAGCATTTCCTCCGACGATTTTACTCTCACCTTCTCTTCTCTCCCTTAGTGATTTCACGGAAGAGTTCGCGTTTAGTGCGCGAGGTGAAGGAGCGGCTTGCTCAAATTACTCGTCGTTCGACTTCAAATTTAAAGAAAAAAAAGTTTATGCGCGTACTGGATAAATTTTCGATGCCTGGCCTGCACGACTGCTCCAGCGAAGCTAATAACCGGAAAAGCCAGATGGATGGGATTGAATAATTCAAGCGTTTTATAGGCTCTCAGGATATATATCGAGAGGAATTAGGTTTTAACCTTACTTTTTGCTCAGAATCAATTTTTAATAAGATCAGTTACGATAGAGTTCTAAGAACTTTGAAATGTAAGTGTAACTTAATTAATCGCGTATAAAGTAACAATTAAGTCATGTAGGCAAAGGACGATTCAGCTACGAGGACTGGCTAATAGAGAGAGAAACTGAATAATCGCATGAGTGAATTGTCGCTGTAATCGCTCGTCTCCTGATTTGACGTCAAACCTGTCTTTGTTTAGATACGGCGAATTGGACAGCCGTATATTACTGACGACACTGCCCCGGAGCTGCTGTCAAACTGATGCAAAGGACTCTCTGTTATCACGATCTGCTTCGGCTGCCAAGCCTGTAACGGGTGATTTCACTTATAAGACCCCCAACACCACCCCTATATCTTGTATCTATTCCTTCCAATGAAAGACACGTCTACTGTCGCTGAATTTTTAATCTCTATAAAATAGAGAATAGATATCTTGTTCTTCGGTCTATTCAATGGTAAAAAAGTTAAGATCTTTTATAATTGGCAAAATTCATATCAAATATAATACCAAGCCTAAATTTTACTTGATGTCGAATGATTCTTTTATTATGGTCAAGAAACAAATATTGGATTATTGTAATGTAATTAAAAATCCTGAAATGATGAATGTGTATACTAGTATACTATATCAAATATTATCAATAATGAAACATATTCCGTTAATTTATCAAATCAGATTCTCACAATAACATTATGATTATATTATGATTAATCATCTGATATTCGAAACGCTCTGCTTGTTTATCGATTGTTACTCCCTTCAATTACAAACATCAACAGTTTCTTTTTAAACTCGTTAAATATGTGCCGTATATAATTTATATTTGCACACACGTTTTACCTATCTTCTTTAACCATATATCCGCATTGATTTGGCAAACAAATCACAGCACACTTTATACCGTTATATTCAAATTGGGCACTTTCTTTTGTCTTCCTTGTTGAAGTAATTCTTACTTCTAGAAAAATCTCCATCTGCTCGTTTATTGTTTATTCTAGTTTTATTGAGGTCGAGG
>UCOJ01002251.1:0-13775 GCA_900474305.1 Cecidostiba fungosa
CGTCACGTTTTGATAATAGTTCATTAATTTTACCTTATCTGCTAATCTTTAATGGTTGACATTTTAAAAACTGATTTCACTACCTTCGTTAGCGGTTATTCAATTTTTTTAATTCTGACTATATAACAAACAATTTTACACTATATGGAATAATCACTTATAGTTGCCAACATTTTACCTTGTAAAAGGTGTCTTTTTAAACTGATAAAATATACACAGCTTTCTCATAAAGCCAAAAAACATAAATTCGCCGTATGGTATGTCGTGTAAAATAAAAAAAATACAATCACTACTAAAGTTCTATCAATATGAAACAGTAAAAAAAATGCAAATATATACAGGCGGGAAAAAGAGCATAAACCTGGCGCAAGCCACACAAACGCAGAAAAACAGCGCCTTAATCCAGTGGTGGCTACCAGCATACGGAAAGCTCATAAACGAGAAAAAAGTAGAACAGTTAGATCCACTTTTAACGTTCCCGCAAATTCTCGTTTGTCCTCAATCTGGCTTAGTTACGACGGCTGATCGTCGACCGCCACGTGGATTAAGAGATCGATATAACGGTTAACAATAGTCCGGGCAATTGGAAGTTGTAGAACCATACGTTAAAAGTGCTTAAAAGCCACGGACTAACGCGTGGCGATCCCTTTCATAAGATTCATCGACGCTCACTACTCTCGTGCTTTTTTTTACTGCAAGCTCGCCAAAGCTTCAAGAGCCTAAGAGACTCTCGTGATCGCGTTTAAACGCTTTTCGGCATGGCTTTGTTCTGGGTTAAATTTTTTTTCCTCTCTTTTGGACACGCATGATTGAATAATCAGGTTTATTTTTGGCGAGAACTATATTTCGAGGCTTTGACGATCGATGAATTTTTTTTCAAATTTCTTTGTGCGTGTGTATATATACAGAACAAATATTTGTTTCGCGTACGAAAGATCGTGATTGTTTTCGTAGTTGATTAAATTCTGCGAAAATAGCACAAATTCGTTGAAGTGTAGCACAGTTTAAAGCACCATAAATCACGACGCATTTATATTGTTTAATAACTAAAGCTTGATATTTATTTATAAATTTTGCCAAACTTCAGGTTTATTATACAAAAATATATGCATAAAAGGCACAGAATATTTCATTAAATTTCAATAAATACAAAATCGTCCGATGCAGAATATTCCATTCGATATACACGAGTCCTTTTTCATCAAATTCTCAAGTCAAGCACGAATAAATCCTCGCATACTACACGCGCCACACACGCGCTAATTCAAATTACTCGGAAAAACAATTTTTCCGCTAAAAAGGTATTTAAAAGTTGAATCATCCCATCAAAATTCAAGCATAATTCGTGCTCATCTCTCGTTTCACCGTTTTTTTTGCGTACTCTACTCCACTCTGGCCGCCGCCACCAGACTCGCGATTTATAATTAAAAAGGGCTCTCGACATTTTTGAAAACTTTTCTTCTGCTCGGCCGGGCGCTGAATCGAAAATTTCCGCTACTCTACTCTCTCTCTCTTTCTCTCTCGCTCGCCGAGTGCTCGAACTTATACAAAATTCAATCTGATTTCTGGCGATCCTAAAGCGCGTTATGGTTATTTCGCTGCGCATATACACATTCGCGTACAAAGCTCTCTCCCGAGTTGAAGAGCAACAGCTCACCGACACCGAGCGGAAAGTGCAAAGCGTTAAAATATTCATCCGGTAGGATTACGAGTCCGAGTATAGTATACCCGTTATATAGGTATATAAATATACAAAGCCAGACTTTTGCTACACCTTTCTGACTCTTTTCCCGTCATTCTCCCGGTCATCTACTTCTCTTTTCGCGAATTTTCCATTAACGCTTACAACATTTGCTCGTTACGCTTTATACGTCGCTTTCAAGCGGCACATATACGTGCGTATATTTCAGCATTATTTTTATTTTGTTTTTCGATTTGTTTCTTTTTTCAGCTTTGAATACAGAGCGTCGTTCTACCGACAGCAGCCCTGTGCAGTCTTTTGAGCCCACGTCGTCCTTTGACTTTTCAATTTGCTGGTTACGCAACCGACAGCCTATTTAGAAAATAATAAGCAAACAATTGCATTTACGTTTTGATGGTATCTGTCTACATACACGAATGGAGATATGTTTAGGTATACGTATAAGTATATTATGACTGCTATGTTGAGTGGACAAGAGCTTCCACCCGAGAATGAATTATAAATTATGCGAAGTTTTCACATGATCTATGATACGGATTTGGTGCAGTGAACTCAACTATTCTTCCTTTGAACTATGATTTGAAGCAAATGTCATTTTAGACTAACGATACTGATGTATATTTATTTATTTTTTTATTTTTTATTATGATGTATATTTATATATTGGTACTTATTATAAACAAACGATAGTAATTAAAGTTTACGCGATCTGATTGATGATAGAATTCGTTAACTTCAGTAGTGGTGCTATAATAAACTGGTATCGTTGAAAAATCTATACACATGAGTTTCAAAACTCTTATGAATAATAATTCCAAATACTAATCGTACTTGTAAATTCTAGTAAATCTGAATAGTTTTATTTATTTTCATGATCAATAACCTCCGATTATATGAAATGATCATTTTATATAAATAGTATAATTTAAGCAAAATACCTCTATCTCAAAACCTGACTTTAAAAAAGTGCCAAAGAAAATGTCAAAACTTAATCGAATTTATATATTTAACTCTTGTCAGTGCGTTTGAAAATTTTGCAAAACCAACCTCGCGCGTCACTGATCTAATCCCTTATGCAGTCCATTTGCATCAAGATGTTCCTACGCCCTTTTCTCCCTTTATCCTAATTCGAATTCTGCTTTGCTTTCCATAATGCGTTTCTGCTTTTCAACGCAGTAGAGAAACAGCGAAAATCCTCAAAATCAGATTCGACTTGTCCGTATCCAGGCTCTTTGCCGCGTACACTCGAGGCTTGCATATACCTTTTCCATCCCAGCCTTATATACACACGCACAATCATACCGCGCACTTTAACTTCAAATGAAAGGATAACATTATTTTATGATAATGTTCTCGAATCAAATGACACGACTGAGTGAGAGAAATGGAGAAAATGACGAAACTAGATCATAAAATTCTGTGGCCTTTGTTCTTCCAGAGAGAGAAAGAGAGAGAGAGAGAGAGGTCTTTTGTTGCTTTAAACTGTTTCGAATGTAGTTGAATATTACTTTTAATCAAGTTATTATCGTATAATGGAATTTTCTTGTTCCTCGTCGTCGTCGTCGTCGTCGTGCAGTCGCTGCCGTCGTATCACTTTTTAGTCCCGAGAGACGCTGCAGGGGTTTACTGCCTATTTATAAACTACTAACGCAGTTTTCTTTTCATTTATACTTTTTGCCCGCCGCGACGACGGGCTTTGAAAAAGTCGACTGCCTGCGCAAAACCCGTAAATTAACTACGAATGTATAATTCGTTAAATGCGAGGATCGGCTTTTCCTTGAATTTCACTTTTATTAATATAAGAAAGTTTTATTTTCTAAGTTTGTTTGCGTCTTCTTCTTCGTCTGCGTATATTATATAATAATTCGTTTAATATATAACGATGTTTTCACTTGCATATCCATTGTGAGAAAAACACACGACGTATATATTTATACCATATGCATAAATCAATTGATCAGCGCGCAAAGAGCATCATTTTTCCTCGGCTAATGAAACGGCATAAAACGAATAATAGCACCGCGTTTCGATCGAAGCGCAAAAAAGCACAACCAAATACGCGCATCAGCATCGAAAAGACTATTAATTCAGCTCGTGTCCATCTGTTGTGATTATTTCATTGTTGGTGTATATAAATTAATGACACGATTTCAGGCTACGTAAACGTGAATTCTCCGCGGAACTTTCATGTTCACTTTCCATTAGCGAGGCGTCTGCGTATGAAAAAAAAGGGAAAAAATCGAGGCGAGATGCAGCTCGATCGGTGTGTGGTAGACGCCTATATATGTATTCGGTGTGTAGCACAGGTAGAGAAACGAACGTCGATGTATCATCGGCCGACGTCGACGTCGATTTTAATTAGCGCATCCTCGCGGCCAACGCCATTCAAACACAGAGCGCGCGGGCAGCACGAATGCCTTCGACCGCCGCGCTTCGATTTCAATGTGTCCGAGCATCATCTCTATCATGACTATTTACTAGTTTTTTTTTTTTTTTGTTTGCTCAACGTTATACAATATTTCGCCGTTTTATGAGAAACAAATGGCAGCACAAAGCTGTTTATTTGAGATATGCTTTTGTTGTTTAGTTTTTCCAAAATACTTGCAAACGATGCGTGAACCTACCAAAGAAAAAATAAATATTCAAAGAATTATTCAACAAAAGCTCTACCAGCTGGTCCAGCATATACACGTTCTCGTCGAATTCGCAGCATTACTGAAGCAATCTTCTCACCGCGATCCAGGTGCGAGTAATTCTCATTTCCCTCTATACATATATAACACACACCAAGTGCAATAGTATCTATATAGCAAAAGCACAGAGGTCAGAGACGCGCAGCTGCGACATCGAGGTAATACATCCCTCCCAACTCACTCTCTGTACGCGATATTCCAAAGGCGTAGCGAGCGCCGGTAATTGCCGAGGGAGGAAGCGCGATTGCTCGGCCTCCCCGACACGTTCGAGGCTTTTAATGGCAGGAACAGCGCGGAAAGAGTCACGGGCGCAGTTTTATCTCTCCGAGGTATACGAGCAGCATGGATTACGTAAAAATTTTGATTTATCGGGCATGTATTTGACGCGAGAGAGAGAAAGCTTGCACCGTAAAACTTTGAAGCTGTGGCAGGTGATTTTTGTTCTTGCTGAACCTTCTTCAGGGAAATTTATTTTCTTTTCTTGTTGATGAAGATGATATTTTCGTATTTAAAATCGCAGCATACAAACACCAATCTAAACATTCGGTATACCCACCCACAGCACACGCGGATTATACGATCGCGTCTATCTCTCCGCAGCCCAGCGTAAAATCCCCCGAAGCGGCATTGAATAACGCAATTAAAGATAGCCCGCACACCGGGCATCAATTTTAGCGCTCAACTAAGTGCGTTACGAGCGCAAATCACGATGCTCTATATCAGCCTCACACAGGGCTTTTCCAAGCTCTGTATGTGTGCAGGCTTATCGCGGAAAATAGCTCTGGGAAAAAATGGCGAAAAATAGAGCACGTTTGAGCGGTTATCGATAGCGAGGCACTGATATAGGGGTGAACATAGTTATATACGGGTAGGATATGTTTTCAACGATGAGACCTGCTGTCGCAGTATGTTTGTGTATATACTCTGTCCCTCATTGCAAGCGAGCGCGCGGTTATGACGGAAAAATGTGTGTACAGCGGGTTAATTGAAATGCCTATCTAATTCCGATAGTGTATACTGCGCGCGCGAGGATATGGTCTGTGTGAGTTTATTCGGTCGTGCAAACGCGTTCAAACGTTGTTAGAACGTTTCTTCTATGCGCGCTAATTGATTTTACGGGTGATTTTTCTTTTGACTTCTCTCTGTTAGATGATTGTGATTTAAAAGTGTCTTATCTTGAGATGTATAGAATATAGCTGTTTATGATGGGAATTGTTTTATTTCACTGACTTTATGTGGTATGTGAATATAAATATAATAGGCATGCAGGACCGTCTTTTAGGTTCTATGTCGTCTCCTTATCGTTTTAAGGCTTCTTTAAATACAAATCGCAGTTGCTACCCTAAGCCTTTCGATCTTTCACTGATTGTGAGTATATGCGATTGAACCATGGGTACCCAATACCTTCGTTAATTCATCTCATATTAAATTCACATAAGACAATTTAGATAACCAAAAAAAAACAATGTGCCGGGACCGATTTTATTGGAACTCTATTTTTTCGTATCATGTATGACCTATTGTACAAAAAGAAGAAAAAATTGTCCTAGAGATGTACATGTCTTCGTCATACTATTTAATACTCTGCTGCTTTGAAATGTATATTATTCCAAAGTACAAGAATACAAAATCCCTAATCACAACCCTTAAATCACTATAAATGTTCGAAAATGTTATTATGCTTAAAATCATCATTATCTTTCCTTTCTTCCTCGAGTATAGCCCTCGCGTAGCACATTCAAACCAAACATTTTCCATCCACAAAACATACAAAATGATTCACGTTATTAATTTCCAATGCCCGCATACAACGTTACAAGCCTAATACAATCACGCTCTACTTATATCGAATCCCCAAAGTAAACCCCCAACACACACGCACAGACACACATAATAGTAATTCACACAAGCCACAATACATCGAAAGCCCGTAGCCACAGGCTAATTCCACAGCATTTACAATCACGAGTTCCGCGCGTCCGCGCGCAAAGCCCAACAATACGCGAAGCTACTTAAAACTACATCGAGCTTACAATGCTCTGTGGCTCACGCATAAATCCCACACACACATATATACACACTCACACGTGCATTTCCATTAGCCATCTCACTCTCTATATAGCTATAATACGCTATATACAGTTGCCAAAAGCTGTAGGACTAATCCATCTCGCGCTTATGATCGACTTCCGACGTGGCGCAGGCGCGCGCGTAAACGTCCGGCTCCAGACGATCGCCAAGATTACGGTGGCAGAGTGCCATGATCTATTATCGTCGTTGCGCATAGGACGACGACGTCGTTAAAGCGACGGCAAGACGCGCTCAAGAGACAATGCTACTGTGTGCTATATAGGCTTGTGGTCAACGTATTAATCGTCCGCTGTTCGCGCTAAAAGTCCGTTATTTTAAAAATCGGTTTGACGCCAACCATTCTCAAACGTGTATAATTGTGTTTACAGCGCTATTTTTAGATAATTAGCTGCGCAAGCTGTTTGTTTTATCTTTTCAAAAACGCTAATTGACCATTAGACTTTGTAGTATATAGATCCGGCGCTTTTTACATCGATAGCTTTTCAGCGAGCGCTCACTAATGAGGCGGCAGCTGCTGAATAACGGTTTCACGGCTGATTGATCATATTGACTGTGCGAGTTCGACTGTGCGGCTGAAACGTCACTTTGCATCGTCGACGTCACTCGCTTCGGCTTTGACACAATGCGTTTTTGCGTTTGAAAATTTTATTTTGTAATCAAGAGCGCGCTTCATGTCGACTCTTATAGTACGTTCTCGGTATAGATTGTTGTTTCGACGTGTATTGTAGGTAGGTATAAAAGAAACGCGTTAATAATTGAGCTTTAATTAGCTGCAGTGATGGCTCATGCTATTCCTTGTCGATGTCTGAAAAAAGTATAACACAAAAGTAAAGGAAAACAATGCAGAAATGAGAACATCATCCTAACAGTCATAACACTATTAACAACACAGTGTAAATTTTTCTTAATTAAGCGCACCAGTCATCAATGCTTTTCATAATTATAATACACATCTGGCATACGGCCTGCAGTAGAGTGCTGCATCACATTATAGTTTGAATAATTTAGTCGCTTTTCGTTTGTCGCGCGATAAATGTTACACACAAAGCAAGAGAGAAGCGCAGAGCACTGCACGGCCGACTATAGATACATCCGCGCGCTAATCAGCGGAAGCCGCCGTTGCGGCAAAGCTACGAGCAGAGCTATAGCTACACGACTATATACGTACACATACACACACAGATGCATTCCATTCGAGTCTGCATTAGGATTTCCTAATTACTATACGCCTGGGGTATAGCGTGTGCTCGCTCACTCGCTTCAGCTGTAGGAGGAGGCGACGGTGGGAGGAGGAGTGTAAAGCTTCTGGCGCAGATAAGCGACTTCGGCAAGAGACCAGCGGCTTCAATTAAACCGAGTCGCTGAACTGCTGCACTCGCCGTCTCTCTCTCTCTCTCTCTCTCTCTTAGTCTCTACCTCATACTTTGTGTATAGCTGTGTGTGTGTCTGCGGGATATGTAAGAGGAATATTCTATGGACTTGTGTGCGGGTGCGAGGGATATCGTGTTGTGTGTGTATGTGTACTGAGAAGTTTTATGCGCTCGTGTAATGGACAATGAATGGCTTGGAGGGAGAGTATGTGTGTCGAGCTTGTAATATTCATGCTGAGAGGACGGATTTATAGGAGAATTAATGCTAGAGTCAACCCTTTGCTTGCGTGTGCATTGATTCCGCGAGTGGACATTGTTGCGATGTGTGTCGAAAGTTTACTATGTGTCGAGCTATATGTTTGCCAGATGCAAAAAGTAGTGTTGAAAGGACTGATGCCAGTAGTTTTGTGTGGTGATCAAACATAAACTAGTTTTCGGCTATTTTTCGATTTTTATAAATTATTATCCGTTCACTATTTATATGTATAAAAAAACAGTATATAGAGCTTTGAGTCAAATATATACAAAATTGATAAATAAATTCGAATGACTTCTGCTGAATTTCTCTTTCTAAAAATAAACTGTCGTATTTTTTCCGACACTATGATCGCATCATTTAGTCGCGATAACAAACGATGTAGTAGTGTATGAACTATACTGTCGGCTATCATCTATTACAGTTGACAAATAGCAAAGAACAACCTTGTAGACGAGTACAAGCACCTAAATATTTAACTCGATCAATATTGACTAAGTTTGTTTTCCATGTCCCTTGCAGAACCTTTTTCCAAATGTAAAACGATGTATCAAATTATCTTATGCGCTATCGTATCTGGCCCTGTACATTATCCAAACGAATCGATTTATCTCGAATAACAGATGTTTCTCCTAAACTCGTAGAAAACTACGTTTCAGAACACAAATCCGAAAATTTGATTGTTCGATATAAAATCCAATCAATTCCACATATACAATGTTACACCATATACGTCACTCACAAAATTTAATTTGCTTCCAAAAATCAAAAAGCTTTCCAAGAACAAAAACATTCAATCATAAAAAAGCTCTCTTTCAAACATCTCTCTAATATACAATTCCACGAATCCTCTCAATGAAACATCAAAATATAAAAACAATAGACCTACGGATCTGCAACATCCACAAGCCAAACCGTATATACGTTTACAGCACATACATATATACGTCTAACGAGAGCCTGACGCCGGGGCATCAGTGAATACATTTTCGAAATGGCCGCTCGCGCGTATAATCGAGCATGAATCTCGCGGGGCATCATTATGATTTCGGGAGAGAGGTGCGCGGTGGCACATGAATGCCCCGGTAATTGCCGCGACGGCCAGCACTGCTACACTGCCGACAACTCTCCGCGGGCGCACTCTGTCTTTCTCAGCCGCTTTCTCGTCGACAAATTGACCTCGTGCACGCTGCATCCCCCCTGTGTGTCATGCAGTCTATAACTGCGAGCTGTAAATTCAATTCGTCGGGGGACGCTACGAGAATTTCCTAGTTTTTGTGGAGTTTGCTTGGGGGTGGTGTGGATTTATCGAGTTTGGAATTTCTTATTAGCAGAGTTTTGTTATTCATAAGAGTATAGTATATGGGTTTTCTTGAATTTAAGTTTGAGAAATTCTGCGGTCAATAAATCAGCCGAGTATTTAGTAAGGCATACATAGCTTGTGTACTCGTATACGAGTAAACCTACGGCTGATAATAAACTTCTGGGGTATAATTGCAAGAGAAGAATCTATGTTTTTACGATTTTTACAAAACACTCACACTGAAAGATTATTGTTTTGCAGACTATTTTAAATTTTTTTATGGGGATTAAACATACAGGGAAGAAGGTTAGCTAAAAATAGCCGTCTGAATTTTAAAATAGCAATGTATCACGAGAATCTTGATTTTCCAAACGGTTTTCTAACAACTTTTAACCGGACGTTTTTGAAAAATCAGGGCTCCAATTAAAGCTCTTTTCTGGTGTACTTTAATTCTAGTGATATGAAATTTTTTCCATTATTTACAAAAAAAAAACAACGACCCTCAGAAAGTTCTAAAACTAATACTTACATCACGTTGCAGTTTTTCACCTGCCATTACATCAAACTTCCATACCATGCAACCAGCATGAGCCCAACGGCGAATTCACTCGGAATATCCCGTATAAATTCATCTCCCCCGATTGAACTTTTTGATGCAGTATAGCACACGGGGGCGCAAGTCTGCACAGAATTCCAGCTGGGGGCGATTATACGAGGACGATGAATGCGCCTCTCTGTCAATCGAGTTGCATTGATTCCGCGCAGTAGCCGTGTTCTTTTTTATTCTCTAAATTTTGCATATCCATCGGTCTTCCCTCTCTCTCTCTTTTCACCATATCCTCCACACCGTCTATATATATGCATTCGGCTCGCGTCATTTTTCCCGGCAATCATTTACCCGGTCTCTTTTGCCTTGGCTAATGGTAGAGTCGCGCGAAAGGTCGGATGGGCTTTTGGCGACGAGCGAAATAAAACGCGAGAGATGCTCACACACACACACACACACACACACACACACACAAACACACACACACACATGTACACATGTCTTTTTTGGCTCGGCAGCAGCTTCGAGTGCCAATCCATAATGGACGAGAGAGCGCTCGTCACTTCCGCTGCTCCCTTTTCAGAGCGAGAGCTATACTATATATCTACTGACGCCCGCACACTATACTCTTCTCTCTTTGCATCCGCGACGCGACGACTCTAAACTCTTACCTAGCCCAGGGACGTGTCCCGGAAACGTGATGCGATTTTAGCTTTAGCATCGGCTGTACAGTCCGGCGACTTTGTTTTTTCTTTTCTGTTGGAAGAAATATTCGGCCTCCTTTTGTTCGGAGGACAATAGGGGATTCAGGCGTTTTTATTACCTCGTTTTTATCGATCAGATAGCTGATGATTAAGCGGAGTTACGCAAGGGATTGTCTATTATAGATGTATTGTCGTATTAAACATATTTTTAGAAAAAAAATGCTTCTTTCTGTCGCGAAATAATATTCTCATTCACTGAGTGCTGTGTTATTGATTGCATCAGCCGGAGGCCGGATTATCTCATCACGCGTTTCACTCGAAATTCGAACTTTATGTCCCTTGGGCAAAACATCCATTATATTCATAACGGGCCCATTTCAATTTAATTTGATTATAGAATTGCTCGGAAGCTCTCGAGAGCTATATACGCATAATAAACAAAGGATTACATAGTTAAATTACACTTTTGATTTATAGTAAATATTGGTTCAGCGGTGAGCTGCATGTTTCGAAACTTTGCAGCCATTTCGTTGCGAGTAAACTTTGAATAATAGTATAACTCTATATCTCTTTTACAGACGTATATAACATTACTGTATACCTCATTTTATTCTCCGTTATAGCAATACAATGAAATTCCGGATTAACATTGATTGAAAAATTATTATTCGCTCTTGCGTAGGCGTATTTACTTTGAGTCTCGTTTGTCGCGTATTCGAGGATCGCAATTGTATGTCACGATTATTGAAGTGACTCTTGAGAGTGTTATCGTTTGAAACGTGCTTGAGCTTTAAAAAACATTGATTTAACCCTGGTAGAATGAATCTAAGAACTGGCTAGTTACTAGCTAGTTCTGAGGTTTCAATCTAGTTTCTACCTAGTAACTGGCCAGTTCTTAGATTCATTTCTACCAGGGAAACGATGCATTTATTCGAAAATGGCATCTGTAATCTATAGGTACTTTGTTTGATCGGAAATATGATTCTGAGACTCTGAAAATCAATCGTGCTTCGTTTCCCCTTTTTCAATATTTAAATTTTCACGATTATAATGGGCGGAATTCTGTTGAAAAAAGACGTCGATTTTTATATGAATTCAAACATATTTTCCCGCGTTTGCACAGCTCAATTGCGCAACCACTATAACGAATAATTGAACGTTTACGATTAACTTCACTGTGACAACATGGGTTTCATTAAACTACTCTATGAAAACATATATATCCCTACATTTATGTAAAATCCATCCTTTACAAAATAAAATAAATAAATACGTCATAACAATTATTATCCATGAAATACCAAAAGCTCGCATGCATTGATCTACAATTTTAATCCTCTCCAAATGCAAAGCTCGACAACAACAACAAAAAAAAAACCAAAAAAATCACCCTCCAAACATCGACTAAATGCAATTCCAAAAATACCAATCAGAGTCGACATAAGAAATGCAAAGAAGGTTATCAGAGCCAGTAGCCGACTAGTCGGCGAAGCAAATGGGATATCCCGCAGCGACGACGACGCCGAGAAGGCCACGCGCTGCAGCAGTCACTCGGTCAATAAATTGCATTGCGGTGCACGTGTTCTCGACTCCGTCGCGATTACGGCTACCCCCATTAAATTTGCAAGATACGTTGTTCTGCGGCAGACCACAGAGCAGACGGCCCCACTCTGTCGCGAAAATTCCACTTCGCTACTGTTGCGGTGAAATTTTCGGCGAGTCGCAATAGGCGTGTCTTACGTTTTGAATAAACATGACTAGTGTATTTTATTATCGATGAGTTAATGATATGTGTATTATAGTTGGAAATTTATACTGAGTTATTTGTATGTACATGTATTTGAACAATTTGTGGTTTTACGTTATGTATTGCGATAATGTAAATATTGCTTGGTGTTTTATTTCTTCATTTTGTGCTGATGGAAAGCGATGTTGTGCAACCATAGCTTAAATAAATTTTGAATACGTATTTGCGCAAGCCGCACATAACAAACATTAAACTATTCTGCAGTATAACTGCATTAATATTAGCAACAATACAACGTGTAAATTAATTCTCAAATGGAATATGCAAAACAATTTCGAAAAGATATAATAAAAAATTGAAAATACGTTAAATGTTCTATCGGGCCACGCTCGGCTTGTTCCATTGTTATCAGAGATGTTCGCAATCGGTATATATACACTCGCTGCGCCTGTGCATTGTATGTATCGCGAAGGGAACAAGGAACAGAGGGAGAGATCTTTGGCTGCGCTGTACAGGCCTGACCGTGTGTTGATAACGGCGAGGCTTTCACTTCTGGCGCTGGGATGCGCGCGCGCGAAAAAAGACCTTTACCGATTCTGTCGGAACCTTTGATGTTTACACGTACCAACCGAATATCGAAGCTTACTCGTGTCCGAACGATCAGAGCCAGTGATACTGATGGTTATTTTCGTTTGGACTTGAAGGAAATCCATAAAATCGCTGAAATATTCAAATTGGATCAATCATATAATTGAGTAATAGGATTTACGTTATAATCTCGGAATTCAATCGTTCATAATGAATTGAAACTTTTATATGTTTTAAAAATCATTAATTAATTTATTTTTATTTTACGCCGACGAACGGAAAAATTAAAGAAATATTTACATAGTATCAACTTTAATTTATCTGCGTCATCGATCCTCCTTATTTTAAAGTCTTTTATTCAATATGCGCGCAATTTTACGGTTATTAATACGATAATATAGCAAAAAATAATAATTCATCGAAGAGTATTTATTATTTACAATAATGCACACTCAAAACATTATAACCACTCTAATAATCCTCACAATCGTTTCACCTTCCAGCAGTCGAGTAATCTCCTCAACACAGTTATCCACTATCAGATAATATATAAAACCAATAAAACTCCACTAAAACGCGGCCAAAGAAACATTCCCACAAATCATATTCCGCCTACAAGTGCAGCTCTGGAATAATAGGAAAAATCTAAGGGGGTTTTTATAAAAAGAGGCCGACTAGTCGCTGACATCACGGAGGTGCAATCAAAGCGGTCCGGATAACAATGCCTGCAGTGGTACGCGGACCGCATATATATATATATATATATATATATAT
>UCOJ01002252.1:0-13783 GCA_900474305.1 Cecidostiba fungosa
GTTTACAAATATAATAAGGTCACGTGGTAAGTGTGGCAAGTTGAAACGAGTCCACCATGTGAGTCGAAAAGCATAACTTGCGCACCCTCTAATAGCACATTTTGACTTTAATATATTTTTTTTTCAATTTCTGGACTCAACATTTTTTACTTAAATAAACAGAAACAGATTATTGGTTATGTTGTGGTTCCCGACTCCCGTATGTCGTCTGCTTTTCTGCTTATTATATTTTTCATAGCTTCCGCCGTTGTCCGCCAGATGTGCCACTTTTGCTCGGACATCCCAATACACTCTTTTACCCTGGTAGAGATTCTGACCAGTCACAGACTAATTGTGACGAAATTGCGAGCAGTGACTGGTCAAGCCTGCTCCATTTTCTACCAGGGTATTCGCTAGTGCAATTCCCGTCAGAGGGCGCTATTATCAGCGCTGAAAAAATGGACTAAAAAAATCATTTAAATCCATTTTAGAGGATTTCCTATTCAATGTTACTCATTTTTAACTATTTTTACATGGTAATTTTATTGTCAAGTCTATGCTTACGTTAATATTGTTATTAATTTTTTTGTTTGGTTTCCCGTTGTGTCATCTGCTTAGTCTATTTTTCATAAATGTGCCACTTTTGCTTGCACTAGCGAATTTATTAAGAATAATTGTTGCATAATCTACACCAATAGGTCCATGAGCTTCAGCCGCTTCTATTCTTTGAAGTAATTCCAAATCCAGCCAGGATGTATAATAAAGCTTTCACATAAAGACTGAAATGTCGAAGGATAAGAAGAAGGACACATAGAAAAGGCAATAAATGACGAGAGCTGAAGAAGTTGGAAGAAATTTTTCTTAATTTCGACGTTCGCATCTGGAATCGTTCGAACCTAATAAAATCTTTCAATATATATATCAACCAACAGAATAGCCTTCGGATGTTATTGATGATGAAAACGGAGAAATCGATTTACAGCTATCATATATTTTATGCGCATTTACAGTCGTCGTCGTCTTTATCACTGCAACATTTATAAATATAGATATACATCGTCGTTGACTTGCCACTCAACTCGTACAAACATATATCTATATATATTCGCAAGAATTATACAGCAAGCTTCTTCTGATAAATGTCTCTGCAGTCAAAGTTTTCTTGCGACCTTGTATACGACGTTATATCGATTTTATCGGGGAAAAATTAATCAGCCGTTCAATTACAAAGCCCATGCAAAGGTAAAACTTATAGTATATATCCCTGCATCAATCGTACGTTATACCTACAGGCGAACGAAAAAAAAAACTTTGACCGCAGCGGCGACTACTGCTCATCATCGATTTTTCGCGATATATCGAGCATCAGAGCGCGCGTGTGTGCAGCCACGCGACAACGTAATAACGCCTTTTATTTTTCGCAAAAAGAAGTGAGCGCACGAAGAAAAATGAGCCGTCGCTATAAAGGAAAGGAATACAATGTCGCGACTACTATATGTACTAATTCTCCTGTGTATAGTTGTAAGTTCTTCTGTCGCGCGATAAATAAACATGCCTATATATGTAACGACGTAATAAAATTTATTGCGAAATGTGTGTCTGAAGTACGTGTGTTTGTGTATCGTCCCGCTGAAAAAATCTACAGAATAGACCGAGCATTGTTTTTTTATTTTTTAAATATTTTTGTTACGTGTTATATAACGAACTGCTTGACACTCATACCAGTTTTTGTTGATTTCTCGTCTTTTTTTATTACTTATATCCTTTATGACACATATATCGTCTGTTTATATGTATTTAATCATATTTATACTATTTTTTTTTCTCATTATAGCATAACCATCATATTGATAACGATCATATTGAACTACATATATAACTTTATTTCTCGTATTATAGTCTCTTTCTTTCTTTTTTTTTATTGCACAGATTGTCTCACACAGGATGGATCGTTCGAATAGTAGTTTTTCGCCTCTATTTACTTTTGTTATCGCCGCTCGTTATATATCTATATCCCCCAAAATGTACATTACGATATTACAGCTACTTATGTTTGCTTCTTGTGTTGATAATTCTTCCTTCGTTTTTGTTTCCTATTAAAGAGAGATATATATATATATAATGACAGTTTTTCGCTCTCTCACACATCACACAGCTGTCTACTCTTCACAGATATTCTTGCAAGGAAGAAGCTATATATATTATATGCACTCGCTCGCAAGAATTTTCTCTGTAAAAATACAATACTTCAGCTCTCGGCGTTGCAAAGACAATATTCGAGACGCTTTGCGCGCAGTATTATAGAGAGAGAAGTTTTGCCGCGTTCTGTTTACCCCTTTTATGCACGAGCAGGTCGCAGCAGTACAACTTTCTTCTTCTTCTTCTTTCTTCGCTTTAATTGATACAGTTTTTCTTTCGGAAACTCGCTTCGGCAGATTGTGAAAACAAACAGCTCTCTCGTGTCTCTCTCTCTCTCTCTCTCTCTCTCTCTCTCTCTCCGCGTATATTTAATTCACTTCGAGAAAATATTTATATATACGAACCAAATTACAAAATTGACCTACTTTTTACTTTCGCTCAATCGTTACATAATTTTCGATAGATTAATTTATATGTACAGATATATATATTTTCAATTTATCCAAAAAAACGCAAGAAAGCCGAATTGGAAAAACAAACCGCAGCAATCTTTATAAAAATGAAACATTTAACGAGCTAAACGACTGCGCTTTTCAAAGTAAAACTGTTATCTCGCCGTTTTCTATTAAAAAAACCATAATCATCCAGTTCTCCAACACTTTTACAATAACAACCTGATCGTTAGAACGAATTCAAACAACTCCGCCTCTCATTTTATCGCGCGGCTCTTCTATTTTCTTTTTTTTCGAGGATCTGGAACCGATCGATATAACGAATTCAGGCGGACGATTATAGTCAGCCCTTTTCATGCTGCAAGTCGATAACGAACAAATCGTTATGTAAATCGATGGGATTGCGGCAATTTAAAAAATTAGAAAACTTAGACTTACACTAGGGGATGTGTTCCTACAAGGATTCGAAATTCCAAGTTTCCGCTCGGCAAGTGGAACGCGTTAATTTCAGCCGAGATATTACAACCGGTCAAGTATAGCAGCCCGTGCAATTTCCGGTCGATTCATCGGAGAGAGAGAGAGAGAGAGAGGGAGTAGTCAAAGGCGGTAAAGTTTGAGAAGTTCGAAATATGGACGCGCTCGAAATTTTGCGAGCCGTGAATAGGAATTTCGAATTTATATCGCGAGGTGGAAGAGAAAAGGAACTTGGAGTGGGCGGAATTGCGGGGGATGAAAATTTCAAGGGAAATACTCGACGGGAACGTGAGATCAGCTGCGAAACCGAACTCGTTGCACGAGCGAGTACTCTCGTAATTCTACTTTTTGCGATTTTTTGCTTTCTTTCTTTTTCTTCCCGGGAGAGAAGTAGTATTGAAGGAAAAACGTGAAAGACGTATAAGACTTTTGGCGAGAAGTTGAAAAAAGTTTCGTGTATTATGCGCGTCGGTTATTTTTGGTGAATTGTTTAAACGATATTTTTACAATGTAATAAATATCGGAAACAATAAAACGCTGTTGTTAACGGTGCGTTGAAAAATAGAGAATTTATATTTGTATACAAAAGTCGTTAAATTTTTATAGTAAAAATCAATGAAGAGCGGAGATCAGCGAACAACATAAAAGTTTAATGTTTTAAAAAACCACGGGGGCGATAAAAATTTTAGAGATTTTTTAAATTAACGCATATTGGTTGGAATATATATTGTAAAACAGGAAGCAAAAAGCGAATCGAAATTTTAATCCGGCGAACAGCAAATTTAATAAAACTAAAAGCATGTTTTAAAGCTCAATGGTATACAAGAATAAATCTTAACAAGTAATTGTTTTTTTTTATTTTCTCTTTAATACAAACAAATGCAATGGACATTGCGGAAAATAAAATTTATAGTCAAACAAAAAGTATTTCATACAACTTTCAAACCTAAACTACAAATAAACTATTATATATATTACTTACATATCAGAGTATACATTCGTTAATAAAATAATCATTTGGTCTCGCGTAAAATATTCCAGAATCTCAACACATCTCGCTCACTTCAAACAAAAAAGCCGATTGCTATCGACGCAGGAAGACGCCTATATATATACGGTAAAAGAGCCGGCGACAAAGTGAGAGCGACGAGGGCGCAAACAGCTCGAGGCTACAATACAGCGAAGACGGTATGTATGTATATATGTATATAGCGCGCGAATCGTATACGAGTTCCGACTTCGAAAGCGTGAACATGTTACACATTTCTATACACCTTATTTAATTTGCTTAACGTCGCTCTCCTTCGCGATTGCAGAGCGATAAATAACAGTTTTCCTTCGCTGCACTATAATTTTTATTTTTTTTTACAAGACTTCCGCGCGAAGCTTGCGATTACGAGTGAGAAGGAGGCTGTGCGCGCTAACTACGACAGTTTTTTTGGGATTTTTTTTCACTTTTTTTTCTTTTGGTATGCGCTTGTACATCATGAAAAAGTTTTTTTTTTTGTTTGTTACTCTGCGCGTGTTATAATATATATTATCTACGAAGAAGAGGATCTCACATGCACTGATCTCTCGCCTCTCACTTATGTTATATTTATAATATTTATATGTGTAACGTCTGCTTATGTAAAAAAAGTTGCCGACACTGAATTATCATTAATATCGAAATTTTCGACAGCTCTTCCAGACAAACGTTCCGCAGAACGACTCACACTCTCTCAGCACAGTCAAACGACACAGATAATCGCGCCACTTTCACAGCTTTAATAGTTCACGAGTTTGAAGAGTTGTTGATTATCTTGGTTATCGAGAAAATGTGTCTTCAATTAATTCAAAATCATATATATGATCCTCGACGAGAACGTAAGTCTGCTCTTTTTTTTCTGCTAACAGTGAACTGAAAATTCTTTCGCATTTTCTCGATTGAATTCGCCTAGTTTAGCTGTTACGGCATACACGCCCGTTTACAGTTATAATTACAAATATCTCGACTCCCTCGTCTCTTTTGAAACTTTTTGTCAGTCTGCTGGCGGTGGTTGTATTTAAAGCTATTACCTTACAGTATACTACGAAGTGAGAATAATTCAAATAATCTCGTATGTGTACCCGTAAATAATAGTATTAATATCCGCAGAAATCGCCACTGCTGATTGTTTCAAAATCAAACCTTTTTAACACAATAAAAATATATCTCATTATACTTCAACAAATTAACAGTTTACATACGTTAACTCTAAGATTCTCTGCTGCCCATTCGGGTGTTAGCAGTAATTGACGCAACTAATGAAAAAATGAAACAAAGATTATAAATTACTTTAAACTTTAACATATCATCCGACAATCTCGGATACGTAATCAAAAGCACCTTTGCACAGTATAGAACGAAACTCGTCGCTGATAGATGCGACTCGTTAACTGCTAATAAATGGCTCTCCATCAAAACCGGCGAAATAAGTAGCACATATAATCCGTGCGTTGCAAATACGCTACGGTCACGCCACACGCGCGTATCTGATGATAATGATGACATATCCCGCAAAACATCTGACCCTGTATATAACAGCCGTGTCATACGCGTATCGGCATTAATATAACGGACGTGAACGCATTACCATAGATTAAATATCTAATAGCAGCCGCGACTAATTACGATCCTGTATTATATAAACACCGTATATTAGCAGTCAACGAGCGCAAAGGTAAAAAGCCGCCATATGATTCTCGGAGCCTCGACGCAGGGAGTCGCGCCTCAAACCTAGAAAAAAAACCTAAATAAACCTGACGCCGCATAAGCGTTATTAAGAGGAAGAAGAATCCGTGGAGCCCGATCACAGAAAGCTCTCGTTGGGCGGATTGGCCGAGGTGAGGTCGACAACGTCGACCTCATGAGGGTCTATCCTCGTGGCGTTTGCGGCGGCCGCCGCAGCAGCGCTGACTGCAGCGGCGGTAGCCGCCGAGGTTGCGCCGGTCGTAACCGTCTCGTTGGTCGACCTGACGACATAGTTGTTTACCGGATCGCCGTATTGGCTCTGGTAGAACTCTTCGCGCATCATGTGCTGTAGATTACCACAGCGGAAGTAGAGGATCTCCCGGAAAGGTTTGCGGAAGTCGCGATTCAAGGTCGCGTAGATTATGGGGTTGAGAAGACTGTTGCAGTAACCTAGCCAAAGGAACATACTGGATAGGGAGGGAGGTATGAGGGTAGGATCACTCAGACAGATGCGGATCATGGTGAGAACGAAGAAGGGCAGCCAGCAGATGGTGAACGCGCTCATGATGATGCCCAAGGTCGTGCTCGCCTTGCGCTCCTTGGCCAGTTGGAGTCGCAGTCGTTTCTGCTTGTGAGGTGAGTTGACCTCGCTGCTCGTACTGTTGGCGTGTTTGCGCTGTCGGCTGTTGGCCGGCTGACGAGGACCGCTAGTGGCGGTCAGCGGTGTCGTGACCGTCGTCGCCGATACCAGAATCGGTTGCTTCTCCAGACAGGGTTGAAGCATCGGGCACTGGGACTCGTTGCTCTTGCGGGGACCACCCGCGAAGCACTTGACAGCGTGCACGCTGCACTGTAAGCAGAAAATGCAATTGTTTGCGTAAATATATATGCCGTTGTTGTAGAATTTTAACAAATATTTTGTATAATTCTGAGTGACTATGTTCATTTAACGAATCGCTAATTTCGTAGCGCAATTTTCCCCCTCGCGAGCGCATGTAACAATTATTCGTACACTGCAAGTGTGAGAAGATTCGTGAAAGTCGGTATAATTGAAAAGCGTAATGAAGACAGCTGCAGCGTTACATAACCGAGCATATTATAGCTTCTGGGAAAGTTGGAATTTTCAATTAAACGATGACTTTCAACCGCCTAATAAAAACCGTCGCGTATCGTGTTTTGTGTGCCCTGCACTGCATGGCAGGTCAAAAACAAGTACCGTACACGAGGACTTCTATTAGTACCAATGTCTTACATACGTAGCTTTTGTGACTTCAATTTAATTTTATGTGAAAGTATATCAACAAGTATGAAACTTCCTTAGACAGTCTTAATTTTAACGAACCCTGTAATTGTTTTCAATATGTTATTTGCCACGCAAATTTCCTATGCACGTTTGAATTGATATCACGTGACCTACAAGATTGTTACGTCATTACTACGCCCTCCAGAGACCTCTATCGGCGGGTTCATATGTAACCCAACGTAATTTTTATCAGAAATCTGCCGGTAGAGGTCTCCAAACGGCGTAGTTCTGGCGTCATAAATCGTAGGTCACGTGATAGCAATTTAAATAATTATAGGATGCATTATATTAAAAATTATTTCGGTAAGTTTCATACTTTTTCGTGTGTACTATCGAATAAAATTAGTTTTAAAAATCATGCAAGTTCCCTATTATCAATTCTGATTCGTAAGTTATGGTATCATCAACCCCCAAACAATTACAGCACAAGCTTAGTATATATGTACAAGAAGCTCATAAAGCTGATCATCTTCCGAGCGGCGGCATCAGGTACTTCCCCGAAAAAAAAATCGACACCACCACCCTGCAACAAGTCGAAAGGAAAAAAAGAGAAGAACAAGCCGAAGATCCCTGATTGTGGATAACGGGCACGACGGCACGCGTATTATTATAACGACAGCCGTCTGTCGACATCATGCACCCGCCGCTTGGCTTTCTCTCTCTTTCCCCTCCCGCAGCAATCCGCGCAGCTCGCGTTTACAATCCACACTGCAGAGAGGGAGAGGGAGTTGTAGAGTCGGTAGCGACAGGGCGCACGTGTGCGCGATGCATTGAAGGGGCCCCTGGGGCAGGTGTGCGCGCAGACGGCCGGCACGAGCGAGACCAGAGAGTGAAAGAGAGAGAGAGAGAGATGGATGGAGATGGAAGGTAGTTCTTTTTCTGCAAGAGCTAAAGCAAAGTTTCGCCGCGGCTGCATGTATTATTTGGAGGATTGCTGCTGCTGGCGGACGCGAGCTTTCTTTTTGGGGTGCCAGAGGGAGAGAGAGGCGAGGAATTAATGGGGATCGATAGGGTTAATGCCCGGATCATTCGTGCTGTGCTGCACAAAGGAGAGCGTGTGGTCGAATTAGTTTTAATTCAATGGACTTTCTGGATCTCGTGTATTATAGTGGGTGATGGAGTATCGTACTTCAGTATACACCATGATACGTATGTACTATCTAATCTGGCACACGAATTTATAGTAATATATTAAAATTGAAGAGCATCAATTTCAATTAAGCAGAGACTTAATTAACATCAGTCAGATGCACGCGCGATAATAAAAGCAAAATTAAAAATAAGTACATATCCAACAAGCATCTACCTCATTAGTCCTCCTTAAACTCCGCATCCTCGGTTAATTCGAAAAACGAAACGAATATCAACCCCTTTCTTGGAATCCGGATTTTGGCGGTAAAGCAGAGCAGCAGCAGCAACAAGGCGACGCGTCGCAATAAATCCTGATGTGCACACACGGCTGCTGCTGCAGTTCTCCGAAGACGCGCGCCGGCCGCGTGCCTCCCCCTGAACGACGAGCGAAAAAAAAGAGAGAAAGAAGAACGGGCGCGTGCCGACCATCCGGAGGCCAGGTGTAGGAGCTCCCGCTTCTCTCCCTTCGCATTACGTCCATTCTGCTGCTGCCGCTGCTGCTGCTGCTGTTGAGCGCCTGTATGTGCATACCCCCGATATTTCACTAAGGAGGATGGTGTCCTCGGGGGAAATATGTGTGTGGGGGCCGGGGGTATAGTGATGTGTCTGTGTGTGTGTAGCGTTGGGTATCGAGAGAAAGCAAAGATTGATATGGGAATTTCCTGGGTTCGGAGATGTGAGGTGCGTTTGATTTTCTTTTCGGGAAATATTAACTGCTCTATTGATTCTATTTTTCGTAGTTTGAGTTCAAGAAGAAATACCGAATACAGAATATACTGAAAAACAATGTTTCACAATCCATCACGATACCCCCGTGATCACGGACTCGAGAGTCACAATTACCGCATTTCCAGTTCCAAAAACAAGTAATTAACTCAACAATAGCATTCACAGCCATCCTCCCTCACCCTACATCACACAAAAAACGATTCGAGCAAAACGATGCGACGATCACCACCATCATCACCGTACACACAATATATAATACATTGCACCCCGCACATATAGTCGGCAGCATATGCGCCTGTCTTCTGTCCATAACAATACGACCACCTCATTTGTCATTTCACGAAACATATAAGCAATTTTCCCGGTGCGAAAACGTGAATAAAATGTGTAACATCGTGCCAACACACACACACACACACAGAGCGAAGAGGAGAAAACCAGCATTCGCTCTCTGTCTCCCTCAAAGCGAAAGCGAAGAGCGCCAAAAGCAGGCAGAAATTAAGAGCAACCGCGCGGCAGATGGCGACGAGGCGCGTGCCACGCACACGCATACATACGCGAAACGCCCTTCCGATTTCTTTCGAGGCGTCGAGCGAGGATAATTAGAAGATGCTATGCCTCCGGCTTGCCGAATTTTATTCCACGTATTGCTCGAGGTTTTTTTTTTCTCTCTCTCTTCGCGAGACCTGTAGCTAATAAGGCACAAGAGGAAGCTTTTATGCACCGTTAGCGAAGATCGCGAGCATGGATATGCGAGACTGGCTTTAATAATTTAATTTTTGACTCCCCGGGCCATTATGTGCCGTTACACTGCCGGCCGTTTTTTCGCTCGGCTGCGGAGGCGAGTTGGCGGGGATATAAGGGGTTGCGAGCGCGCGATTTGCAGTTGGGAACGAGAGTTCCGTTGAAGAAGGCGGAGGCGGTTGCTTGCAGTCGAGGAAATTGACTTTGTTTTCTGGGGGATGAGTTGCAGGAAAATTGATTCGAATTGCGATGTTGAGTGTTGCTCGGTAAATGGGGTGAAGTTTTTTTCTTTCTTTTTTTTTTCGAGCGAGGAGAAAAAGATTTGAGTGCCGAATTTCGATGTTTACACAAGTTTTTAAAGATTGAACTCACTGAGGTTTACGCGTTCAACCTTTTTACGATCTGGATGCCGTTGAATGTATACATTAATGAGCCCGAACGATAAAGCTTTCTGCTCTTTAACATTTTTTCAAGAAATACATTATTTTTTATTTTTAATGCCTTTGCGGTTTATAACTACGTAGTTCTATAAATTGTTAACAGTTACCTAATTAATGCGATTAAGGTATTGGTCCCAATTTGCTTTCTGGTAATACGCTACTTATTCACTTTATAAATGAAATTGACACGGCAATGCGTTACAGAGTTTTATACCTTTACATTAAAAAGAAAAATGTAAAACTGGGTCATCTCATAATGGAGAAATAATAATAATTTGCATCAAATAATACGTTTTTTATCTCCCATTCAATCCTTGAAAATAACACGCCAGAAGTGTATACGAAGCAAAAAGCAATTTGATCGTACCCCATCAAAAATAATATCGCGAATCGACTAAAGCTACAACACTACAACGTCCGCAGTAAAAAACCGTCTGCTTCGAAAACACGCGATCCGAAAATAACTGAAAAACAGAAAACCACTTCCGAGCGACCGAGAACCATAAAATTGATCAATCAAGAGATCATCCACGAGACAGACAGAGCCCTTCGAGCTCACTTTTTTCTCTCTTTTCCTCTCTCTCTCACTTCCGAAATCTCATCAGCGCGCGTCGATGATTCGCCAGAGCGTCACGCCTATTATATAGATATATATGCGACGAGAGAGAGCGAAAATAGCTAAAAAAAAGTGAAGCAGAAAGTTTGCTCTATTTGCATGAGCGTGTGTGCGTGAAAAAGGAGACAAAACGCAGATGGAAAGAGCATCAAAACTGCGCAGCGCCGAGAAGTTTTATTGTTCGCGGTGATAAGAATTTCAGGATTTTTATACGCTTGCTTTGTTAAATTGGGTCGCACTGGATATGTACATATGCGTGCGGAAACTGGGTTGACGAAGTTTTTGTTGGCGCGTCATGTTTCGTGTGGCTATCTTTCGATTGTCTGCAAATATGCAGGCCAAGTGACACTTTAGATGCGTATGGTATGAAAATAACTTACGATACACGACGACGACGACGACGACGCCAGAATAAGTTTACATCGTCCACTCTAAAAGCAGATTTGACTTACCTGAAACAGAAAATGAAATATGCGCTTTTAATTTACATCGATTATTGTGTATAGACTCTAATTTATTTTGATTGTGATATCTAAAAGCCAATAACCGATTAATGCTTGAATTCCGCCAAACTTTTGCCTCTGACGGCTAGGTCGTTGAATTTCGAACAATTGAAGCTGGTAAATTTGCAACTCAAAAAAGTCCTCCCAAACGAATTTACATGTAACTCAGGCTCGTTTGTGTATCAAAGGGTCAAAGGGGTACGAAGGGTACGAAAAAAACAACTTTCTTTACACTAATTAAACCAGGTGCTTCACAGAGTACCTTATACATTTCGATTATTTGATTAAATTTCCGCCGATAACGTATTCTGCAATCAACCGCGCACAGAGCCGTAAATTACTTCAAAAGATTTGTCAAGTGCCAGTGCTATACATATTAAAAGCAATCCAAAAGTGTCCAGGAAAGATTAAACGAATTTTAAAAAATCTCAGAAAAAATGCTGATACACTTTTTTTTTAAAATGCAGAAGAATAAAAAATGTTCGAAAAGTTGATAAAAGATCTAAAAAATCAGCAGAGTAATGGATCGATTTCTCTTCCGAAAGGAGGGAGCATAGGGACAGGTGCATGGCTCGTGCGCGCGATTCCTCTGCAAGCTGGCTCGCGTATAATGACTCGGCTCTCGTTTATTGCGCTCGCTGTTGGAATAAAAAAAGCAGAGATGCAAAAAACTTAAAATCGCGGTAGATGCGCGATACTGATCTCCAGAGTAATATGTTTTTTTACTTTTATTTCTAAAGGGTTTGTTACGGCGTTTTTGAGTAATTTTAAAAACTTTTCAGCACGGATTGTATGCTTTAATGGTGTAAATAATTATTCTATACTCTTTCATAATTCCTATTTTAACAATTTACGCATATCCATTCTCTAAACATCTGCAGCCTCTTATGCAAGCTTATATGAAAGCCCACCCAGATTCGCATCCCTAATTTTTCCATAACACACATTGATTGACGTTTGTCGTAAAAAATCGAATCCAAAGCGCAGAAGGAGACAGCCAGCCTCGAATTGAATTCTCTGTACAGCCACGCACGCACATACAAACACACAGAGAAACCCAGTCAATCCTATTGATTTCTATCTGAGAGAGAGCGACGTGAGTGCATTGTACTTGGAAGAAAAAACGATTTAGCGTCGATGATTTGATTTGATCGGATTATATGTTAGCCCCTACCCCCTTAACTCGCTTGGCTGCTGTCGGTGACGTTGCTTATGCACGACTCGATCAAGCTGCACACGACAACTACATTGCAATACGTCGCGCAATGGAGTGTAATCCATTTTGCACGACCTAAGAATGCACAGTGTATGACGAGCTCTTTTTCCCGATGCTATTGCCGGTTTGGACCCTCTCCCTGTGCGCCTATGTTTTTTGTCTTCTCGTTTTGTTGAAAGAGAACGGGATACAGTTCTTCTATGTATATTGTATACGGATTGCGAGAAATGAAACTCGCTGCCGATGGAAAGTTGTATTTTTAGAAGCGACTATCGATTACCGAGAAAGACTTTGATGTACACTGCTTCTGATTATTATTATTTTTGTTTTCAATTATATACTCGAACTCATTGAATAGAAGATTTACAGCTGCGTGGATAACTTTTCCTGAATTCAGAAAATATGCATATTATCCATTGAAGAAAAATCGTTTTGTAGCAGATGCGACTAATGTACATCAAAAGAAAGCAAATATTCATCGACTATAGCAAACCTAATTCAGTTCTGACCATAGCCAGCCCACCCAATAGGCTTACCCAATTTCGCGCGAAAATCAGAATGAAAGCCGGCAAAGAACGAAGCCTGCAGCCCCACGCGTCAATAAACGGGACAATCGACTTGGAGGCATTGCACACACATACACATCAGACGCAGGAGTGACTGGGCGCATTTAGTCGCTGTGTCATCGTCGTGCGGTACAAAAAAGCGCACAGCCTCCGCGCGACCAGATGCCGTGTTTCTCTAGGCGTAATAATTGACTCGTTACGTTCGTTGGCACTCGAGAGTTCGCTTTCTTTCGCTACTAGCTTTCGTGGCTGCAAGTTCGATAAGGGAAATGGAATTTTCGTTCGAAGCTTAGATTGGCGCGTTCACTTTTGTGTTCTACTGTTAAAAAAACTGTTGCAATTTGTTTTGCCAGTATTAAGGTAGTACTGCACCAAAGTGATCTACCGCTTAGAATTTTCCCAGTTAAAATTTGGTGAACTTTTATAAACATTTTAATTTTCATAAAAATCCGTAATTTCTCTTGAACTTTTAATTGTGTAAGACTGACCGTTCAGAATTCACTCAGATGTTGTAGGTTGTTAGTTAAAGAACTAACGAGTAGTTTAGGTGCTTGAATCAGCAATTCAGAGCGTGTGGATGTAGAAATTAATGAATGAAAATAAAAATGGTGCATTTAGAGCCAGTAGATATACTTTACTTAATAAAGATCATAAACAAATGCAAACTACTCTGGTAAAAAATTAACAAACTCGATTAGTCAAGATGGTAGCCGTTCGCTAAAATTTAAATACGACACTCGAGAAAAACTAGGCATGTGATATTTTGCGGGGTAATTAA
>UCOJ01002253.1:0-13748 GCA_900474305.1 Cecidostiba fungosa
ATGCTACAACGTTCTCATTCTCTCGTAAAGGGGGGGGAGAGAGACGGTAGACTCTAGTTATCGAGCGTCGTGTAGCGTAGCCGGCGCGCAGTCGTCAGTCCGTCGCCGAAGTAGGCAGAGTCCGCGCGTCGCTCATCGACTGGCCTGCCGACACTTGAGTCTTATATTCGGTACTTATATCTGCATTCTTTCTCTCTTTCATTTACTGCACGACGATTATCATTTGTACGTTGGGCGAAAGGCAGTTCGCGCTAAATTTGAAATTTTACTGCGCTTGCCTTTGAAGCGAATCGCCTTCCGCCGGTTGCTTTATTATTGTTGTTGGATTATGAAACGCTTCGTTGAAAGTTTGCAATTGTGGAGGTATATATTATACGCGGGTATACGAGTCTCGAGCAAAAGTGATACGTTCTAAGTAGGATTTATTGAGCATCTTTTTTTAGAATTAATGCAGCTGATATACTTTGCGGCAAATTTTGGCGCTCGGTTCTTTGAGGTTAGGGTTCTTTGTGTATGTTGTGATTGAGTATATAGGGCAGCACGTATAAGGAAGCCATGCTTTTTTTCGTAGGTTTTCTATTTTTAGTGGATTCACGTAGAGTGTTTATTTGTGTTTTATAAGGTTTGTAGAAAAATATATATTTTTTTAATTACATATATAAATGATACAAAATTTAAAGTTAGAAACGTTAAATACAAAAAATTGAGTTGAATTTTTTATGCATTTTAATGGGTCAATGCACATGACAAATCAGTAAGTTTCTGATAACAGAGATAATTAATAGAATGTTCGTTTTACAATAATTTGAAAATTAAAACTTCAGATCCGCATGTATGAAATTTTTTTGAAACGCGACTCAATTAATAACGTCAGTTTACGTAGCGGAACAGTGAGTTTTCTATAATAAAGATAAGCACAAATGCGCTAATAGTTGTAAGCTACGCATCAATAAATTTCTATTTGCAGATTTGTTACGATTACATTGTAGCTACATTTGTTCATAAATGTTCTAATGACTTTGACACTTGGAGGAATGTCAGATTTTTTTATTTCTATTATGTTTCATAACCGTAACATTGTTGTTGTCAATCGATGGAATTTTTATTCCACAATTACGTAATGAGCTTTTCAAAATGTTGAATAGTCAGTTGTTTTAAATGCTGTGTGGCATAATTGCAACAGCTGACTCACGAATATTTATTTTAACAAAAAAATTATTTGAATAAAACAAGTCTCCAAGTTAAAATTTTCTAATATAACAAAGTTGTGTACTTTATTAAAATTTTAACAAATTCAAAAACTTTTAAGTGTTCGAATTCATGTATTTGATTTTGACTAAGGCGAGCGTGTTCTGAAGAGTTCTTAAGGATTGGAAAAACCTCGTGCGACCATAAATTAGAAACGCGCTTCTAATGAACGTACGGCAACACCCTTCGAGTACAAAAAGATCATAAACGACCCAAAAGCAACAATAGCTCAGTCGGACGGACCCTCGTGCGCAGGTAGACCTATTAGGTGCCCCTCGATGGTATCGCTTTCGAACCTTCACTGGCCACGCCAACTTCTCAGTAAAAGGAAAGCGCAAATTGTCCAGCAGAGGATAGCAGTCCTCTCTAAGGCGCTTACTACGCTTTTGATTGAGCCTACGTGTAGGACAGAACATCAGTCAGTACTAACCGTGGAACCAATTGAGAAAGATCGGAACTTGTATTTTGCCAGCAATTTTAACGGCGCGTTCCGAGTCTTTAAACAAATTTTAATTTTTGATGTTTATGTTGAATAAATTTCACAGTCCCAGCATTAACAACCCGGTGTTTCTGTTTTTTTTTTATTTAAGAACGAGACGCGATAACATCAGGTCAACAACTCAAATTCAAAGAAAAAACTGAAACAATCATGAATGCGATAATGCGACGAGTGCTTCGCACGGGCATAAAACTCGAAGTTGCGAGCCCCAATGTCATCAAGATACAATCGAGATGTATGTCAAATGCAGTCGAAGCGAAGGTCGTCGAAGGAACCAACGGCGAGAAGATCATCCCGTCACCCTACGGTCAGCTCAGTTATCCAGAAATGAGGATATCGGACTACGTGTGGGAAAATTTGCAGGATTACTCTAATATGGTTGCTCTTGTAAGTAAAACTTATATATATATATTGAGAGATAATCAGAAGGCTTGTTAGTATAAATTTCTGTTGATTTTGCGTTGTTGATAGTAAAGCGTCGATGCTACTTTTAAAATACAAGTGTAGACTCTTTATCATTCGCTTATCATGAAATGCTAATAGCGTCATATCTTATTTGTATAGTAAAATTTGTTTGATATCGCAAATTTTTTTATTGAACCTACGAGATCGACAGCTGAAGGTACTAAAGATATTTAGTTCTTAGCGGATTTGAACCTATCTGCCAATATCAATCATTGTCAAAGACTTTGTATATCAATGATTCTTTTCTTTCATGCAAAATGTATTTTGAATGTTCGACATTCTCAGAAAAATCGAAACTTAGTATGTACATATATTGGCTTTGTACTTTGTATATCGTAACAGTCACGTAGTTCTTTCAATGCAAATCACTCACAAGCTACTATTTTTACCTTTTCTCGTTCTCATTATTTAAAATTGTCAATCCAAACAGGAATGCGGCGTAACAAACAGAAAGTACACCTATGCCCAGGCTCGCGATTACGCGAATTACGTGGCGAGAAGTTTGCTTGATATAGGCGTGAAACCCGGCGAAGTGGTTGCTCTCGTACTCCCGAACTTGCCAGAAACCGCTATTTCTTTCCTCGGATGTTTGGAGGCTGGGATCGTAATCACCACAGTTAATCCTATTTACACTGCCGGTAGGTACATAGTTCAAATGGCTTTTTATCTTTGACGACGTTTTTTCAGTTTTAATCACGATGAGTAATCAAGAAATGCGCGCTGTATCAATAGGTCACATAATATATTGCGAATGAAAATAAATGACTTTTCATTCAGCAGTCTTGATAATGCATGTTACAGCGTTTCGATTTCTTTAAAATTTTGTTACGAATGACTGATGAACAGAATGTTAGGTCACGATCATATTTTTTATATAATGATTCTCATTATCGTAAGTATGTATCTTGATTCGCAGATGAAATTGCCAGGCAGTTGATTTCATCCGGCACGAAGGCTGTTATCACTGCAGCGGAGATATCGTCGACCGTACTAACTGCAGTAAATAAGAGTATACCTGGAGCTAGAGTTATCGTTGTTAATGATTATACGAAACCGATTCCAGACGGTGTTATTCCATTCGAGGTGAGTAAAAAGTATCATTTAGTCACCCTTCTTAAGATTTAAATTAAAACCGATTTTACGTTAAACGAGTGATATTTGTTTGATCGACTAATTTAAACGTATGTACACAGGATCTAATCACGAAAGGAAAAACGTTGGCTCCACTACCCAATCGTCAATGGTCTTTAGATGACGTTGCAATTTTGCCTTATTCGAGCGGCACGACTGGTTTACCCAAGGGCGTCATGTTGACACATAGAAATATCGTATCAAATGTGGAAATGGTCAAAAATACAGTGGATACAGGGATGATGGTGAAAGCAGATGGTAATCTTTTTTAATAATTATTCGTTTTTAATTACAGCAAGGATAACAATTAAAAGTCGATTTTATCGCAAAGATAACGGACTGCATAGATATGTCAGTCTGTGTCGAGGCTGATTATTTTGACAGGCGCACTTATCTGTAGAAAGTTAACTGTGATTCAGCAGAATTGTGGTTTATGACAAAATTCATTTTATTACAACAATATGACTTGAATTTTTATTAGTATTTGTTTAGCGTTATATCGATTTGACAATTGTATTGGTTTTTTTATCCAAACAAAAATGCAAATTAATATACCAGTTTAGATTAATTTCTTTCTTTACTGCTATAAGTTTTGTAAACTTGACTAAATATTATTTTATTTTTCAGGATCTTTTCAAGAAATCGTTCCTGTTGTCCTGCCAATGTATCACATATATGGAATGAGCACTATTATGTTTGCAAGGCTCTCACTCGGCAGTAAACTTATTACTCTGCCAAAATTCACTCCAGAGTCTTATATCAACATTTTGAACGAAAACAAGGTGAAAACATTAGCTATAAATAATTAATTTGTTGTTATCTTTTAAGTAACGTTAGATCCCACTATTAAATAACTTGTAACTTTGCAGGTAACGGTGCTGATGTTGGTACCACCTATTGTTTTGTTTTTGTCAGCTTCGAAAAACGTAAATAGGAAGCACCTAGAACACGTTACAAGCATTACCAGTGGTGCAGCACCTCTATCGAAAACTGATGTCGATAAATTTTACAATAAATTCAATATCGATCAAACAAAGACTCGATTTTCTCAAGGCAAGCATATCATATTTTTCTATTTTTTTTTTTTTTTTAATTTGGAGCTATAAAAATTGTATTGATTAATAAACAATTTTTTTTGTAAATTTTAGGATACGGTTTGACGGAATCGTCCCCGGTGGCGCTTTTTGAAAAATCCGGGGTCAAGTTCTCTAGTATCGGAAAGCCGGTATGTGGTACCGAAGCGCGTCTGGTGGACCCAATCACTAAAAAAGACGCACATTCGCCCGGACAGACAGGCGAATTGTGGGTTCGCGGACCGCACATAATGAAGGGTTACCTCAACAATCCGAAGGCAACAAACGAGACAATTGTCGACGGATGGTTACTTACCGGTGACATTGCCTACTATGACGAAGATTTCGATTTCTATATTACCGACAGACTGAAAGAGCTTATCAAAGTCAAAGGTTTTCAAGTGAGTAACAATGAATCTACTTCGCCTATATTTTAGTGCTTTAACCATTTTTTTAAAATTTGTATGGTTTTCTTTAGGTTGCTCCAGCTGAGCTTGAAGCTCTTTTGCGGACACATCCAAATGTTGAAGAGGCAGGTGTTATTGGAATTCCTGATCAGAGAGCCGGTGAAGTTCCTAAAGCTTTTGTTGTATTAAAGAATAAAGGAGAAACGAAACCAGAAGAGATTCAGAACTTTATTAAGGGTAAAGTTTCAGAGTTTAAGGAACTCAGGGGTGAGTAACAAATAATCTGTTAATATCTAAGAAATTTTGTTATAGAATTAAATTGACCGTTTTCATATTTTGCTTAAATATAGGAGGAGTTCAGTTTATTGATACTTTGCCGAAGAATCCGGCAGGAAAGATTTTGCGTGCCAAACTAAAGCAAGAATATTGTTAGCAAGATTGTGATATAAGGTCTGGAAGCGTTTTATACAAATATAATTTATAATTTTTTTATACTGTTTGGAACATCGTTACTATAGATAAAGAAGAAGCGATAAAAAGCATTGCAAAACTGTTTTACATACAAAAAATATTGCAAAAATGACTTTATATACACAAATTTTTGGTGCGTTTACTGTACTATATAGTATTATTACCTGCCAGGTTACAAAGAGGTTTTTATGAGAATTGTTACTATTTGTAAATATACGCACATAAACGTAGACAGTGGTAGTATACATACAACTTTTTCAGGGAATAAACTTTTTAGATTTTACGAAAGTGCGAAATCACAAATTAGAATACTACATAATTAAGACGTGATAAGATTTGTACATTTTTATAAACGCAGTGACTGTAAATATTGCGTTCGATGTTTAAGTTTGTATTTTTGTGATAGAAAAATAATTCATTATTAATCATTGTTAGTGATCTAAGAGTATTTCATTAAGGCCTAAATACGGAAATTTCACTATTTTACTTAAAAAATTAATATATTTTACTAGCAGGCTTCGTAGTTTTCAATGTTGTACAGAATTCCGTTAGCATAATGAGATATTTATATGGTTTCACGTTAATATGTAATTTTATTGAAATAACGAATCACTACTTGGTATATCGACCCTACTAAGTTACGTTCAAAAAAATGTTTTATTTTTTAAATATGCATACATGTATTTGTATTTATATTTGTAATATACCAAATTTTAAGAACCAAATCTGTCACTTTATTAGCACATAACTTTTCCTTTAATTAAATTCATTTTTGGAATATGAATTTAATCTAAGTAAGAAATATAATAAGCGAGTAGCTATTATAAAAAGATTATTAATTTTCTGAATTTCACACGTTGGAACAATATTTTACATTTTATGATCGCTGCTTATACGTAAAATTAAATTTGTATATACATAAATGCATTTTTTCAAATTATACATTTAAAACGTACTAAAAAGTGATTTTTATTTATGATGCTTTCACTAATCGGACCAAAATCGTATAGATAATGAAAATAAATGTGTTTTCAGTATCCCGCTATGAAGGGGTATATTGATTTAAAAAAGTCTGAGAAACCTAGCAAAGTTACTTTAAAATACCGCAAACCAAATTATATTCAACTGGGTTAACAATACCACAACTTTCTGGAAACAAATACCTCTCAAAAAACGAACAAAGTAGATAATTTCTATAAAGTATTATCTACCATTCAAAGCCCTTCCTTTCAAACAATCCCCCTCTAATTACAACAAGACTCCCCTGAAAAATAAATTCATCCTCCCTATAAAAGGTACTGCAAAATATTTGCGAAAGCATCAGTTCGACATCGCGACTCGCTCTCGGATTCAATTACATTTGATCAATCAGCAGCGTATTCTGCTGCAGCATCAGCAGCGTCGTCGTTGGCGCCGGGCTGACGCGACGTTATGACGCCGGCGCCCCTGTTTTCGCGCTGCCGAAAGTTTAGCCCCGGAAATTTACTCCCTCTCGTCCCGCTGGCACTTGTGTCTGCGCGCGTGTGTGTACGTGTATAGATATATGTCTCAAGGACGAGAGAAGCGAAGATGAGTTCTCCCTTCTTCGACTGCTGCTATACTGCTTGCACTGCTCTCGACGAGAGAAGAGTGTATTGGGAATATCGGTCCGTTTTATTGGGTCGCTCTCGCGCTTTCGATTTTTCATCTTTGCACAAGTGCGAGATATTCTCGCGAAACGTATGCCTCGAGTGGTTTGGATCCTTTTTACCGCGGTTGTTCAGTTTTCTAACAATACTGCTGGAGTAGAAGAGAGAGACAGAGAGGCCTTTCTTGGGATATACTGCGTAAACAAGTCGTGTGTATGCTGGAAAATAATCTCGAAAGTTGGAATATCGGAAAATACGAAATACTTTCGAGGCTCCAAATTTACAAAGATCAAAATAGAATATACATGTAACTTCCGCGTAAAAGTTTGCATTTTTTCATGATGTAAAGTGCAAACTACGGTGTGATGCAATTTTAATTAATCTAAAACGACTACTGTGGTGAAATTAACTAGCTGGCGCCATATGCTAACACACGAATTTTCGCTTAGCCATTCGGTTGCAAACATTATATGCCATGGTCTATCTACTCAGCTGATGCACATACGCGACATCAAACTAATTATGTTACTGCGTAGCTCTCGATCTGCTTGAATTGCTAATCCTCTGCGAAGCATGAAACGCACAGATAAACCGTATTTATGATACAGATGAAGAAACAGACGTGTAACAGAGATGTACGAAATATCTTTCTCGAATTTAGCTCGAATTTTTGCGTATTAGAAGCGAAAACTACCTTAAAAATATATGGGAAAATGCGGTGTGATGCGCTTCACCTGGATTATTCAAAATTTATTTTTCCCGCCGGGCGATAGATTTTACTTATATGCGAACTGCGCGCGCTGCTACACGTAATCGATAATTCGTTATTGGAAGTTTCAGTAACGGGAAGTTTTATTGTCGGCGTGTGACTGGTTTGAAATGTTGCAGCAGTTGCAAATAATTCAGTTTATTTTTAAATGCAGGTCATTTGCTTGATTTCCAGCAGCGCGTCATCCTTCGTATATGTCACGTCTGTGCGTATAGTTTATTTATACTTCTTTATGAATTGCGCTATCCGACCAGTTTATCGGAATGTTTGCAAAAAATGTAAGCACGAGAAGATACACGGGAATAATTTTATCGATCGTTCATCATTTCGCGGCTGATAAAGTAGATTATTTACGCTTGATATGTAAGTGTTATAGATAAAGTTACGTAATCGTTTGATCTGACCGCTTGTATTACGGTAACCGCATAGAGCTGCAAAATTTGTAATTATTATTTCAGATGCATTTCACGTATCAAGCTGTTTCGGTCATTCCATTCAGCGCGTAATCACTCGAAACTTTCATCAATCGTGCACATATAGATCCACTAACTCTATTCATTTGACACAGAGTTTCGTCAGAATCCGATTAAAAGTCTATTTACTAAACCGTCGCTCGCAGTGTCTCCGCTGCATATGACTCGGTCAGGCTTCGCTTCGTACAAACGAGAAATAATTACAAAGTTTAAAAACAGTAAAATCCCATCGCGTCTCGTAACCCCAGTGCGAATCAAAGCGCCTCATTCAACTTTTTATCTAAAGTCGCTAAGTCAAAAATCTCTCAAATCTAGCGTCTCTCTGGGCACCGGTCGCGCGAAAAAACAATCTAACTCTCGAGTATCTCCCACAGATTGCACTCGACGAGCGAAATCGCGAGAACTAAAAAAAAGAGAGGAGAAAAATCTCATCCCCCGCTTGACTCTCTCCCTCTCCCCAGTCGCGAATCATTCTGGAGCACTCTATTAATGGTTTTTCATCGCACGCACTTACACTTCTCCCCGCGAATGAACCTTTTTGTTTTCTCCGCTCGGAGAGAGAGAGATGGAGCTTTACTCGCCCCGCGCGATTCGTTCTTATTTCTTTCGAAGCGCATGCTGCTCTTGGACTCTTTGCATTATCATCGTCGGCATCGCGGCGGCGGCTCTATCTTTCTCTCTCTCTGTTTACCTTCGCCATCCGCGCCAACTTTTCCCTACTCTCCTTTACATCTGGAAAGTATAAGCGAGAGCCGCCCTCGTTTTTTTCCTCTAACTAATATATATATTCGCCCGGCGACTCGATGCGTTTATCTTTCGCCCTTTCTCCCGTTGGGCTTATATATACATATCGCGGAGCTGAGCTATCTGGGAATTTCTTCTTTTTTTTTGCTACCGGAGAGCATTGGGGCTTTGCGGAGAGAATAATTTCGAAAGTTTCAGAGGAAATTGCGGGAAAGTTTTGAGATTTTTGCAGCCGCCGCTGGAATATCGCTGTGTATCGAGAGTTCACCGGTGAAGTGAAGTGGATAATTATTGGATTATAGAATACGACTCTTTCTCCCTCTCTCTATGTACCTTGCAGAGAGTGAAATATTAAAAAGTTTGATGAGCGCGATTTGAATTTCTGGATACGACGATCGAGTTATTGCGTGTTTCACGTCTGTACATACGCAGAATCAAAAGATCGAAATATTATAAGATTTCAACATTATTGATTGATTGATACGAATATTCATAATCTGCAAAAAGTCATCGTCCATTATCTTTAAATAACATTTGCCCCAAGTGCGCGTGCACTCGAAGCTGCAATGCGTCTAGACGCATACTAGGCCATTGATCTATAAAGTGTGAAAGGTCAGTCTACTCGCGAGGAACCCATCCTCCTCCGTTACGTAATTCCTCGAGACGTTTTCATGTCCCCATTCACACCCCGCAACGAAAGTTGACTCCGCCCAAGTAAATCTCGAAATCGTTCAACGTATATAAGCAACACTCGAGAGGCGCGAAAATTCAAATTACCACCAACTCGCAGTGCGCTCGTTAAACTTGCGGTCCCCATAAAAAACAATCAGAAAGCAGCGGAGAGAATGAGAGAGAGAGCACACTCGTATCTCTCTCATTCAAACAAAGTACCCCCGCACGCACGAGAAGACAACGCTGGCGGCCGTAGACCCCGGTCTACATAGCGGTTTATACGTATAGGCTCGAGGGGTTAATAACTCTATTTAAGACTCGTTCCTAACGATTTTCCCCTACTTTGCTCCTGCGACTTTTCTCCCGGACTGTGTATACTAGAGCTGCAACTCGTTCGCACTGTCCATCGTCTCCGCGCGCGCGTCCATCCCCCTACCCTCTCTCTCTCTCTAACGTTGGCCCCTTTTCCATCCCCCCACCCGGTGCGGTGTCGGCGGCGGCGGCAGCAGCCGCCTACACCCACACGCGCGCTGGCTGCCGCCTCAGTCGTTCGCGCACCCTCTGACGGAGAGGGTGGCCTTGTGAGCCTCTCGCGTGATATCTTTCTCTCTTTTTATCTCTCTTTCTCTCTGTCTCTTACTGCTGTGCAGCTCCTGCAACCCCAGCACACTGACGACGTGGCTTTGCAGCCGAGGACCGATGAAGTGGCTGACTTGCCCTTCGCAACTAGCCACGGCCGTTCCGGTTACGCCTAGGGCCTGCTGCTCCTGCTGATTTTTCGCGAGCTCGCGAGTCAGGTAAGGCTTGGTGTGTCTGGTTTGTTGATGTTTCGCGTGGGCTGTGTTTTTATTGCACCGTTTCGGCAACTCGGGCTTGCTACGAAGAGCTTAGGACTTGTTTGAGAAGGATTTGCTTGGTATACGGGGGGACACAGACACGTATTGAGGCTGATTAGGATTCCATTGCGATGTCGTTTGCCGCAGGCTAATTAAGGAGACGTCTCTCGACGCGAACACGTTTTGTAATCTCAATTAACCTCTTATTGCGGCACACCGGCTTTTGGTTTTTGAGGAATAGTGGACTGCGGCGAGCTTTGTTTTGACGTTGGAGAATAATTTTCTGTTCATACCGTTACTGGATTTTCAAGGTTGCAGAGATTATTTGAAATGACACTTTGTTATTGTTTTATAATTTATTCGACGAGACAGCTTCTTGATTTAAATTTACCGAGCTTTTATCGACTCGTTTGTGCGTTTATGTCGATAACCAATAATGAAGGGTAGAATGTATATTTAGTATTATAACTGGACGTTTATATAGCTTGATCAATTATATCGGATCAATCATGTTTGACAATCACTCGGTTTCACAATTTGGCCTGTTGGACAACATAATGATGATGCGACATGTGACCGTCATTCGCAAGGGATGAAATCATTGTAACTGAGAGATGGACATCGATTACTATATATATATTCGTCGTATAATTTACGATTTATCAACTGACTTAAATGGACTACAAACAATGGCTCATTAATCAATGCTACTTCTCAGTCGCAGGATTAATTAAGCGGCTGTATATGTTTATTATTGGCACATGAATAAATTATTATTGTTATTATAGTAATACCGCTATATAGAGCGCAGTTTCATTATCTCGACTACAGCCAGCAACGTCCGTAATCATCGTTTATAAGCGAATGTTACCAGAGACCGCATGAATTTTCATAGAGATTTAATTATACAAGCGGTTTGGACGAGAAAGAATGGAGCATCATTTTTTGATTTTATGCTAATCTATTGTAATAACCTTTGACCGCGTCGTAGCAGCTGCTGCCGCCACCGCCTTGATAAATCTCAATTTGAGGACAGTTGACACATGGGTATCATAAAAAGAATTAAAGCGCTCCTCTATCCCATTTATCTATATCACGCGACAGAAAATGAGAAATGATATGGGAAATTATTGTTTGACCGAGAGATTAGAGTTAGGTATATACAATATAGCTGAAGAGAAAAATAGTTATTACATCGAAATCAAAATGATCCCTTGAATTATTCAAGGGAAGCTCGATTACGAATTCGATTTTCATTTCGCGATGTAAATCGCTTTTGTAGCCGAGCGTTAACGCGCAATCCGAAATTAGTGCGGAACACAGAATCTCGCAACCGAGCTAATTAGCCGTGCGAAAATAATACCGTTAATTGCAAAGTTAAAATTAGCCGTAACAGTTACAGCAGAGTAATCCTCGCAAAAGCGCGCAGAGAATAGCTTGCGATATAACGCACTCGAAAAATCCATGCAAAATCCACTATATAGCGCGCAGCTCTGAATTAACTCGCAATTTCGTGTCCCTCTCGGGAAACACCACATGTTGTATATATATATACGCATGTACGCGCGCAATTAGTCCTTCATTCTCGTGCCGTACCGTCGTCGCACCAAAGAGTCAGCCGTCAGGACACAAGCTTGTTTAACAATAATGACCAGAGCGTATAGCGCGGCGCGCGATGCGGTGCCATCAAATTCCTATTAAATCCCGGCTTTGATTTACCTCCCTTCCGTCATTTTCTCCGGGCGCTTCTTCGCTCGGAAATCGGATAATCGCGCGAATTCGGCGCGGAGGGAGGGATATGGCTGCATTCAAATGGCGCAGCGGGCGAATAATTTGCATAAATTTCTCACTCTCCCTCTCTCGCTCGCTCTCTCAGAGGGAATGAAATTGGACGTGAACTTCCTATTCCCGTGTGCTATTCGTCTCTCTCTCTCTCTCTCTCTATCTCTCTCTATCTCACTCCTCGAGCTATAACCTTTGAACTTCGAGTGCGGAAGTAGTCGCGAGAGCTGATCCCATTTTTATTGCTTATTAACCGCCGGGATCATGTCCCGCCATTCGTCATTTCAATTTTCGCTCTTTTCTTCCCTTTTTTGCCCGGCCGCAGCAAGATATAGTCGCTCTCTCGCCTTTATCCTTATATCTCCGGCTGAGAAATCCGAGTTTCTGCCACTTGGGATTTGAGGGATATAGCTCGTCTGACTTGTATAAAATCCGCGTCTATAGGCGCGCCGTTAAGAAGCGAGAAACACGTGTCGGTGAAAAATAAAAATTCATCCGCGAGTCGAGGGAAATCGATGTTAATGACTTATCCGCGGACGACCACTCGTACATCCGGGCTGCGCAAGAGGGACCGCTGTGTATAGCTTAACGGCGAGGCGTTAAACAAGAAACTCCAATCAAAATTTACGGACAGCCGATAAAAAGCGCTGCCGAAGTCGTTTCTTCTTTACTGGACTTAAATGTTGGATCGGCTGAGCCCCCGCGAGATTGTTAAAACTTTTTCAGTATAGTTCTTTTTTTTCGTTTTAATTAGTTGATGTGTAAAAACTTGGCCTGTTTCCTTTCTTCCAAGCGTCGTAAAAAAAAACTGTATGTAAGAAAAAAAAAGAAGTAGCTTTTAAGGAAAGTTCGAGAGAGGTATACGTATTTGTATATACTCTCGGGTGAAACTTTGGTTTGTTGTGGAATATTGGAGAGAGCTGGATCGTTAAGAACGTCACACGTGGACGTGATTTATGCTCGCGCGCGTGCGTTTACCTGGTATCGAGCAATTTATACCTGAAAGTTTGAGAAGTTAATTGACGTCGTAAATAGCAAACAATATACACATATACTTAGATGCTAATATATACTCGAATAGACAAATATTATATCAAAGTTACTGTCTCTATTTAAAATATAGTTTCGCGTTCGCGGCTGCGGCGGCGGCGGCGGCGGCGGGTAGTAGATCCTATTCTTGAACTAAACTATTATGTGTTTCCGACGGACTAACTAAGTTTCGCTTGAGTTATAATTAATTAAAGTATGATTTAGAATACTTGCTGCGCTGTTGAATACTAAACGGGCAAAGTTATTCACAGAGTAGCAAATAGTGCACGCAGCGCGCTTATACTCATAAACCCGAGGACTATATTGTTCCCTAAAACATGTCCGCGCGCACATTGTGTAACGCTGAATTCTGCATCCGCGACTGAGCTTTCGATCCGATAAGTATGTTGTCAAATATTTAAATAGCTTTGGATTGGGTCAGTGGATATTTACGTGGCGTGTGTCGGATTAACTTCATTATATATATATATGCGCGCGCGCTTGTATATACAGTTCTGTAT
>UCOJ01002254.1:0-13897 GCA_900474305.1 Cecidostiba fungosa
ATGGTGAAAAAGCCATGTAAATTCGCCATATCTGGGCATAATCTGGTGAATTTTCTACCAGGGGAGGGGAGTATTTAAAGGAGACTTTTGCTAATTCAATCGCGAGGTGTTTTACCTATATTGAGAAAAAGAAACTCGAAAATTGAGGTCAAACGAAAATACATTATTGCTGCGAAAGTTGGAATTAATCTTTTGGTTCAACTCGAGGTTAAGTTTCAGTAATGATCGTTTGATGAAAAAGTCCATGCTGTTGTCAATTGTGCCTTCGTTAAAGTATATTATATATATAAGACGATACTCGTTGAAGATGGAAAGTAATTATCCGGCTCTTTTGGATTCTGCAACTTATTCCTTATAGCCTTCGCCGAAGGGGCTAGGACGACAAGTATTTATCTCATCGACCGCCTGGTCCTTTTAACTTTGAATTGGAATACGATAGGAAGCCTCAGTTCGAAGCAACCGAGCAGATTGCCATCGATTATCGATATGTACTCGATAACGTCCTCTCTCTCTCTCTCCCCCGTTTAAGCGGAAAAAACTGTTTGCCTTGAAGTTCGATGCCTTGACGACTGCAATCTCTCATACTGATGACTCATCGTTCGCATGTATACGCCAATTGCCCGCGTAGATATAGATAATCATCATCTTCTCTGTAGCTGATGTACTCCGGCTCTCTATACTAAATCGAAAGTCAACTTTCTTCAATACAAACAGGATATGCAAAGCTTCGCGTCAATATTAACTCTATCGGTTTCGTAAAAAACTCTTGCGCGATTGGATATTATTAACGACATATCTTGATATATGCGATCCGCGACGAACGAACGAATCGAATAATTTTAATTTCACAAACAACGTCAGCCAATGCGAAAGAGCTTAAACACGCAATTGAGCCGTTTGAAAAAATAAACTTCGCTCTCGATCCAATTAGAGAAAAAAAAAGGAAAACACGCGTTCCGCCTTAGCTTCTGAATAAACATACACGATATCCGGCAACGACGACCTGGTCGCGAACGATGCACGTACACGCTACTGGCCACACACACACACACATCCACATAAACGCACACAGACATGACTATATCACGTGCATGTTCGCGGTCAATTAAGAGCGGAAACGAAAATCGAGCGACGGCGTGTCGCGCGAGCCGCGCGCGGCGCAGCGCCGTCGTCTCGCATAATTGAGCTCATAAAGTTCAATGAGCGCTGCATTTCGGCCCCGTTTCCCAGCCGTATCTTATTTCGAGCGTCTGATGCTCGCAGAGCTCTGGTGTGGCTACACGTACATCGCGATGATGAATGCCGCATTCTTTCGGTACTTCGAATGCAATTTGATTTTTGTTAATTATTATGCCTATTCTACTTGTTGGAGCGTATTTATTTTAAAAAGGAGAATTATTTTTTCCATTTTTTAAAAGTAATTCACTTTGAAATTATTGCAAAAATTAATATCATGTTATATATTGCCAATTCTGCTTTCGAACGTTATTGTATTAATTGAATATAATTAAAATTTGAGCGTGTGTGTACGTGTCATGTTGAGAAACAAGTTTAAATGAAATTGCTCTAATTTATGGAAAAGGTACATTAAAATTCACATAGTTTTAGCATTCACGCTCAGTCTAAGGGAGAATGCGTGTTATGTTGCTCGTGCTATTTTTCACAGACATAACTTTGTAGCGTGCATAACCTCTAAATTGCACGGAGAGAGAATTTAGTAACAGCACGTGTATCCTGCGCAAGATTGCCACTGATAGTGCAGAATTTTATCAGAAAATACGTGCTGCTATTATTTTAATTTTAATCTTTAATATCATTTTTTTAATTTGAAATTATTAGGGCTTGGATTCGAATCTTAATGCTTACGTCGAAATCCCGTAAAGTTTCTGTAAATAGAATATTATTTCGTTGCTCGTATATAGAGTATTTTGTAGTTTGAATTAAATCTGGAGAAGGATATACATTAAATCCTAATTTTGCAGGCTGCGCTAAATATACATTTGTTAAGCGGATGTAACACTGTCTGTCGTATCAATTATTGATCGAGGGCTGGTACGTATGTACTTCGGGTCTCCTGTTTTCATTAATTCACGATTGTCAAAAAAAAACAATTTAGAAAAACATGCCACTTGATTCCAGATACTTGCCTCGGACAAAATTCTATCAAATTTACCATAATTCCGATATTGAATCATTAGGTATATAATTAATAAAACTAGAAGTTTTTCTCATGTATAAACTCTTCTCCATTATAATTGAATTTTTAAATCATAATATATCGAATAGGAATAATTCCATCGCCATTAACTCTCTCAATAACGCAAAAAAATACGCTCCAAGCTGTATGGAGTTCGATAAAAATAATGCCTCCCCAATAAAGCGAATATAATAACCCACTCGCCAGTATATATCTCCTCTAAACCCCTGAAAAAACACAAATTCAATATCAATTCAAGCGACAGCGGCCCATCACCCGTCGCGCTTCTCCTCCGTATCCCCGGCATAAAATTCGACGGCATAAAAAAACAGCAAAAGCAGCAGCAGCAGCAGCAGCAGTGTGGGGATAAATTACGATCATCGAAAAAGCCATAATAATAATCCCCCGCACAAGACGAGAGCTAGGGCGCCGCGGTGCCGGTACTTTTTAAGCCCCCTCTCGTTGTCGTCGCACACTTAAGAATCGCTCGCTCGCGACGGCTGCTACCGTAAAGTCTACGCGCATGTGTGTGTGTATTTGTGTGTGTTCTATTACACACACACATACACACGCGCATCTATTTCCCGATATCGATTTGCAATTTGGCTCGCGACGGCGCGGCAACGAGGACTACCACGCGTATGTAGATTGCCGAGATCGAATGAATATTTACGAGCGCTTATAACACCCGAACGACGACGACTACGAAGCCAAGAGCTGCTGCAAGAAGGACAAGTCCTCGTCTACTGATCCTCGTCGTAGAGCTACTGCTGCTGCGTCGTCTTTCTTTCTTTTTGCCACTTTAGCTTTTTTTTTCGCTGTGATATAACGTGTGTGTACACGATCGAGGCTCTGATGGAGCGAGGAGGCGGAGGTGAGCCCTCGAGAGTGGATTGGCTGACTGATATTCAGATTTCTTGATTCGATTGAGCTTGGAAATTTATCGGCCAGAAGTGGATACTTACCGCGTGAAGATATCAATTTCGGATAAGTAGTGTTTTTTCCTTTTTTTTTCTTTTTTGGAATTAGAAATTGAAAGACACTTTTATACATCGGTTGGTGTTAAATCAGTTCTACTTCGGTGGTGCGCAATCGCAGTCGACAACATTTGGCGAATGAAACGAACTGGAAACTGCAAACCGCACAACTGTCACAACAGAACCACGCGGGGTGAAAAAATATAGAAACAATCCAGTACGCTAACGCGCGAGCGACTCCCCTCTCAATCGCTGCAAAACCAGTGCACTTGTTCAATGGGCTCAGCTGCGCGCACTCGAAAAATCATTAATCAGAGGCGAAATGCGCGCTTAAAAATCTCTGCAAACCCCCTCTCATCGACACAACGAACATTTAGGCCGCTCTCAGCTCTTCGTACGTGCGGAAATCAAGTTAGCGCGTTATTCCCCCGCAGTTGTGTCATTCTATATGCGACGAGCCTCTATCCATCCGAAAGAAAGACAGATGCGCGTAAAAGGGAGTAACATGAAAATAATGCAGAAGCCGAGACGCGCTTGCTGTATCTTCTGTTCTACTTCGTCATTGGCATTACGAAAAGCGCTTCGACTACTTTCGCGTATATGATTATAAGCAGCGACGTTCGCGTAGCTCATGTGTCTCTCTTTCTCTCGCTTTTTGAGGACGAGACACTGCCTCCACTTTAGACTGTAGTTGACGCCTGATAAAGCGTCAGCAACGACGTCGTTTCTCTCCTTCACACGGAGACGGGAATAATCAGAAGAGCTCATTATTCGCTGAATATATATGTTTTGCGTACTAATTGGTGCTTTACGAGGGGGAAGCGATACAGACGCGTGACGACCTCTAGACGCGTTATATGGGGACTCTATTTTCCTTGTCTCGTGTTGTGTGATGGGATTTTCATGGTTATTACATGCTGGAAGAGCTTTGTTTTTGGACGTTTGTCGCCAGTCGGCACAATATATGCAGACGTTCTCTGTATAATATATACGAGGCATTGAAATCGTTGATCATTTATACGACTCTCACAGTATATCCTTCGGCAAATTAGTGATAATTATGATCCGCGCATATTAAAACTATTTTTAAACGCTTATTTATAAATTTCATTTGAAGTGAATCTTTCGTTTCTTTTCTGCAAGCGAAATCCTGATGGATTTTCCAATATCATAACGAGAATTACATTTAATCATTCTGACAATTGCATAAAATTTGTGGAAATTGTTTATGGAGTCACGACTAACTGACAGTATACCTGCCTCTTGTTCACGAACGAATAAAACTGTCTTTTCTAAACGTTTTAATTTTTTGTAATACTCGCAGTATCTGACTGATCATATAATGACTTTAAATTGATAGACATATTTATTTTTTAAATCTCGTCAATCAAAAAGACTGGCATTTCCATCAGTTCATCAATAAATTATGTTACTTATTATACCTTGAATTTTAAAATTCATAGATAATTTACGAGCCGAGCAGAACTGATCAATTTTCAAGAATAAAAATAGCCGTACACGCAAATCAGCCAGATAACGACGGCTCATCTACTCCATAACGACCTGACCCGAACGAAAACAAAGTGAACAGCTATTTACAGCAGACTCTCCGTTGATAAAAATAACAAAGGCTCGTCAAAATTCGATGAAACCACACGCGACAAAAGCCAGTCTGCTATACACTTTCTGCCATCCTGATTTACAAAGCCAATACGGCCCGCGTAAAACAGTCAAACGAGCGCGCAAAAATTCATGCGACCGGGAACAGAGAAAGAGAGATATAGAGCAAACTATAAACTAAAAAGCGTTAATTGTTTGAAATCGCGTCGGCAGTTATTTATGGCTGACGCGCGGTACAGCACCAAGTTGGGCGCAATTAATCAGAAGGCCGCTTTTCACGATGTGTATTCCGCCGCGCGGGCTATTCAAAATCTACAACACACAATCGAGCATCTCGTGGAAAAGAGATATTACACGACGACGAAAACCTGCTACTTTTGGACACACACATACACGGGCCAATAAATAGTTGCCTACACACCAGCGCGTATCCGCGACAGCTCGTGTATATCGCGCGCTTGTCTTTTCCCCTTTTTTGCAAACCACCTATGCGCGCGCGCACACACACACACATACAGTGGACTCGGATTGTATCGAAAAGCGAGAGAGAACAGAATGAAGAGAGAGAGGGAGAGCAGTGCGGTAACGATGAGCATATTTTCACGAAACGGCCAGTTGAAACGCGGTTTCGCCACATTTCCGTGCCGCGCCATTACTCTCTGCCATTTCGAATGGTTTTTTATGCCGAAAGGTAATGTCTCGCTTTGTGTCTACGTACTCATATCGCACATACGCAAAAATGCAATCTGATGCTTATATTATGCGTATATTTTTTTCGTACCATTTGCATTTTGCTATTATTGTACATAGGTATATACATATACGCATTGGTACTGTTTACTTCTCAGTGAAATCCTGTATCACGAATTTTTCATAAATAATTGATCCGACTGTACTACAAAGGAAAAATACAACGAAGTAGTCTCACGAAGTTCATAGTTCACGTGTAAACTCATAAACATATCCGGTATACACAAGCAAGCGCGCACACAACACTCTGCACCAATTGCGCGTTTATCCATTTTCCGAGAACAAAGTCGCTTAGCGCAAGCTCATCATTGTCGGTCAAATGCAAGCTATATGACTGCAGCGTCTGGTCGGTGTCGATATTTATTGTCTCTCCACAAGCATATATAGAGGCGAAAGAAAAAAAAATTGTCGAGCACACGTATACGCATGCATCAGAGAACGAGAGCCAGCTCCCAAGCTCTATAGAGTGGTTTTCGCGGAAAGTGGCTCTTTTTTGGTTGCCCGGTATATTTCGTGCGATTATGAAGGCAATTTTTCTGCGCCCGCTTTTGTTTGTTTTCCTCGGGATGTTTTTGCACTCTACACTTTGCGAATTTTAGCGCTATCGAATGCTTTTGCAGAGTAGCTGATGTATATATATATAGCCCAAGTACGTCGAGTGCATTTTTATATTTGAGAGCCTGCTTGAGCGGCGGGAGATTATTTTTATTTGAAATTCTACAAGCGAGTTGTGCATTTTTCAAAAACGTATACAATGAAGTCTTTTTAAATTTAAATTACCTCAATAATAAAAATGTTATAAGTACTCTTATTATGGAATTTTTAAATTAACTTGTGTGTGTGTTTTAAAAGTACTTGCAGTCTACAGCTAATTCACACAAAAAATTTGTTTTCTGGTAGAATTGAAGAAACCCAACCGAGAGAAAAAAAATTGTCAATTTTGTGATTCTATTATTTCCTAAAACACGTTTTAAAGAAGGCACTGATGAAATACACTAAAATACACTAGTAGTAGTAGTTTATTTCCAAGTACAGATTTTTACATCCTTTTACCGCCCTATACATGTATAATATTACATTCTCCTGTTCGCTTATAATCTATTAAATACACTTAGTATATGGGTTATAAAAATACATACACTGAAAGACATCAGTCTTACTTATCATATGCTTAAAACTTTGAAATGCATACTTTTTCTGTAAATTAGTCATCATCATGCAAAAAATGCAAAGGCCACCATTCACACCGATACAAACTTGTTAAGAGCTTCACTTTCTTCAATTTGTAAAGTAAGCGCACATCTACTCTTTCCGATTAAATAGAAAATTGATAAGAATCGAATTATTTACGGAATTCTTCAATGCCTACAGCGCGCTTTCGTAAACCCGTCGAAGAAGCGGTGAATTCAAAATAATTCCTTCGTATTAAAACGCAAGTCTGTGCCGCTACATAACTTACGAGTAGATATATAAGCGTACTGCGTCGGCTTCGGCGCTTAATTTAAAAACTTGAAAAAGCCGCCGCGATATATATAAAGTATTGCAAAAGTTTCATCGCACTTTAACTACGCGCGCCTGTGCGATCTGGATTACAGCGCGCGGCCGCTCCTCTTCGTCTTTGCAACCTATATTTTTTCCGGCTCATAAGACTACGGCGGCAATGATGCCGAAGCTTTCGCTTCTTCATTAAGCCGGATTTTAATATCGCTCGCTCCACAGCTCCGTATACTGACTATATACAGGTAATAGCAGGAAAGACTTTGGCTCGGATACACCCGCTTAAAATGTGTGCGTGAACGTTTTACGCGCGGAGAGTTTTGCGCCGACTAACTTTCTTTAATTCGCTTAAGAGCTGCGTTGCGCCCTTAACGAGCGACCCCGATTTCCTATTGCTCTTCACGGTTTTTCATTCGTGCGCAGTGCGTTTCTTTTTATTCCTCGATTTTTCTTCATTCTTCGGGGCTTTTTTCCGATCAAGTGTATTTATACTGCTTGAAATCCGTTATTCATTAGCGAGCTTTAACTGTCATATCAGTTTTTAATGGAATGGTTTGAGTGTGTAATCTGATTTACGTTTTCTCTCGGCTATAACTTTTGTGGAATTGAACTACTTTTGTTCGTTATTTTACCTTGGCTCTTAATTAAAATATTTTTCAATCCACCGAGGTATTTCGTTAAATTTGCCAATAAAACGTATATTTATTCATTATATTGCTGCACGTAAAACCTTTGAACGAAAAAATATGTTTTCTTTATTTTTCGCTAACAATAAGAGCGGATCTCCCGATAATTGAAAAATGTAATTATAGTACGTCGGTATTTAATCGAAAATACTCAGATAAAAAAATGACCGAATACTTTTGAAAATTCTAATAAAGTAACCATAAAGCAAAACGTTTTACGTCATCATCATATAACCATTATTTAAAAATTTTTCTAGTAACTGGACCGTGCTAGAAGTTCAAATATTCAAAATGGCCAGGAAATGACCATGAGAAATAAGCAGGATAACTAGCTTGTAATGATACGCTTTTGCTCAAAGTTTTTGAGCAACAAGCTTGAAAATGCATTGTAACTTGGTATGAGTAATGTCTTACATCAAAATTACTCAAGAAATGCTCAAAAAAGGTTCGAAGAAGCGTTTCCTTGCAGGTCAGAAAATGGGCCATTTTTCGCTTATTTCTATTAACACAAAGTTTTTACCAGTTTTTAAATAGAATCAATTTCTACCAGGGCATTTCAATGCCACAATTTGTTTTTCCAACAGGGATCAATTTTTGTGACCTTTGTCATCGATTATTTGAATGTGATATATCCGAGGATATATCAAGATACACGGAGAACAACGTAAAAAAATAGACGCGCCTCTGGATACGTATAGATCAAGCAACAGACATTCATACAGGCTCATCGACTTCTCTATGTCTGTCTGTCTCTGTCACATACACACACATACACACACACACACACACACTCTCTCTCTCTCTCTCTCACACACACACACACACGCCTAAAGCCCAGCACATATGTGCACACATATACAGAGACGAGCTTTATGCGAGTTTAATACACGCATTTTCGTGGCTATAGGATCCGCAGAAAGCCGTCGGCCCATGTCCCGTAATCCATGTTTCTCTCTATCTAGCAGCTCGTCTATGCACGTCCGCGTCAACGCACGCACACACACCCACCCCCACACATACACACCCACTGCATAGTAGGCCAGACATAGAGCATCCGTTGTATCCTCTCGGCGCGGTATCCGGCTGATCTATCGCGCTCGCGAAACCGAGGCACCGGAGTTAGCCGGTCGCAGCACGCGCTGCATACGTCCGGATTTATGGGGAGCTGTACTTTACGATCCGTGCGCGTATAAGGTACAGATTGGGTATCGCGCTTAGCCCCCGGATCTCTCGCACCCCCCCTGGGCTCATTATTCTACGGTGGCCTGCTCCTGCTGCCTGATGCTCGCAACAACCCTTGTATGTATATCTTGCAGCAGGCATGCGACACATAACGTATGCCAAATGCCTGCAAGAATGCGGCTGATGAGCAAGTGCTAAGGAGGATGTGGAAGTAGCGTCTGATGGAGTGCGTACGGCTCGTTTTGACGTTTTTAAAGGCTGTATTATTATTGCGTTAGAGCCAGAGAGAGAGCCGCGTGATCTCGACTGGCTGCTGCGCAGGAGTGCGCGTAAATCTTGTTTCAAGGGTTTCACCGAAGCTCGAATCTGAACGGTATAAGTGCGGGTATCGAGCGATGCTTTATTGCCGCCGGGAGATCGTGCTGAGCTCTGTCAGTGCCGTAAAAAGCTCATATAGTTGCAGAGCTTAAATTTTTGAAAATTCCCACATTTTTTCTTTTATCTATAGATCTTCTACATTAGTGCACATGTGTCAGCTGTATATAGTTTTGTTTTTTAAGTTTTTTTTTATTTCAATAACTACAAAACATCATATTTTTTATTCAATCTTCATCTGGTTATTGAAAATGGCAGACAGCATCTCACACTGATGTTCATCCAATCTTTATTTCTGCATTTTAACCAAACCACCTAAGCATGCGCATGTCAATTTGCATCCACCGATATAAGTTATTCGATGATTTTTAATCTTAAGATACTTCAAGCGAACCGTCATCTGCGTCGGCATTAAATTTTCAATTTTTACGAAGATGTAGACTTACATAACGACACTGTCACGTTTTATGACTCTGTAAAATTTAATAGCTCATGAACCATTTTTAAAGCACTCTATTAAAATTAATGCGGAACCTTTTTGTTGTTTATTAATAAAACGTAATGAACCATTTTGCGTTTTTCCTCAAGCGCACGATGAAAAAGTAATCGACATCATTTGTTTGAACGTTGCAGTTTTATAGTTTGCATTTCGAAGACTGCAAAGAACCAAAGACCATCAAACTGAGAGAATATATGAATGTCTTAAAATCCACCTTCTTTACCAATCATATTTTAAAGGATTTTCAATCTAGCTGGATGTTCACTGGATTGATAATAATTTTTTTATATTGAAAAAAGAATGTAAATGCCTTCAGCATACAACTGGTTGAAAAGAAATGTAATGAAACAGATAGAACTATATCTTAAATTGTTAAATAAGTCATTAAATTGAGACGCATTTATTATAAAATGCTTCAATTTATTCAAAGTAGGACGTAGCAACTTTGTACTAATACTCATAAAAACATTTTTCCTCTTTGGTGTATTGTATGTATTTGTATTTTATACATGCCTTTGACTCTTGACTTCTTGTTGAATGTATCATTGATATGTGCCTTTGAATGGCTATTATGTTCAGTAGTGCGTTACCCTCGGCGATCTAAATTATTGTAATTAATTTTAATGCAACCTATTTCAATAAATCTTTTTAAATTTCTTAAAATATAACTAACGTATTCTTTCATATAAATCTTTGATTGCTAAATTCATACGAAATCTTTTTACTGAAATCTTAGTGCTTTAATATTCGAGTGAGCCTGGGTTTTCAACTACTTTAGTAAATCCTGCAATCCTCTTAAGTGTCTTTTTTAATCTCTCGCTAATCCTTCCTAAGTATCTATTTCTTTCTTATTAAGTCCAATTTCTAGAAACTGTCCTCTAAAGAAGTATAGCTTCTAATCTTCCGAATAGTATTTTACGATGGAAATAATGATTAAATTAAAAAATTGTTTAATCGTTGTATAATATCCGACAAATACGAATACTTCACTTTAACCATTCTAAACATGTTGAGACGTCTTACACAAATCATTTGAAGTACGAGTTCGAAAATCTATATTTTTGCAGATTCCATGTAACTCACATATACTTTTACGACGTACACCCGACGTTAGGAGAGTGGCATTAACTCGTGGCAGAATTTCTCATGATCAGAGGTCGCGCTCAGTCTGGGTCAAATTTACATGGGATTTTTGCGAGATAATATTTCGACGACTGCTGCTACAGTCATGCGGCTAGAAGTTACGCGACGTGCAGTAACATTTTCAAGGCACCGGATGCGCCTGTCCCTGCGATATCTCAGCTCATGAGAAATGCATATTCTCCCGCGGGACACGTGACGCCTTCCGCCTTCAAATTCGCGCGTTTATGCTCTACGCCCGAATTGCTTCCTCCGCGCTATACTGCTGCGAGACGTCTTTTTCCCGTCTGCTTTTCCGTAACTTCGCAAGCACTGTCTTCTTCGATTCCGGTCTGCATATATATTCTTATATGCTGGATTATCGCGATGTTGAAGTTCCGCGGCATTTTACGTGTACGGTATTTCAAAAGCTGTGTCCAAAATTTTTGCATTGATGACATCTCAATTTTTCTCTCAAAATCATTTATTTGCAATCGAGAATACGAGCTTTACGAAGGTGACGAAATTGCGACATGATTTATTAATTGTGTGAGCTGAAGAAGCTTCTTTGGTATTTTTAGCATACATCGACAATCGTTCCGCTTAATATTTTTTAAAGACACTAACATCTTTAGAAATCTTGTTAAATGCCTGTCGAGGCGAGATCTTTCAAGGTTTACTTAGTTATATCTGCTTTATAAAGGGAGGAAATAATGCAATTAGTTTTTGATTTGAATTTCTTCTCTTAGAGTCGGTAGATTTGAGATGTAATTAAATTCAGTACTTATACAGCTGGCAAGAGGAAGTTATTCTAATTGAATTATAAATAATACAGAAGCGCTTTAATTACTGAATTTCAGATATTCGGATTTAAAAATCTCGAGTATTTCTACATTTTTGCCCACTGTCAACGACTTTAAAAATTCTTTTTTTTAAAGAAAAATAAAAAAATACTTGCAGAACAACAGGAGTTTTTCACACCAGAGAAAAATTTCCGAACAAACGAGAAATCGTTCACGAATACAGAATCGTCCTCTCTCGTTCCACTTCAGAAATCTTGTTATTGTAAAAACATTCGAGGGCATGCTGTCAGCACACGAGAAAAACCGACGAAGTGCATATACGCGCAGAAGCGAATAGCAATTTTTCGTCTGTCACACGTATATGGCGGCCAGCAGCGAAATAAATTGAGAGTGAGAGGGCCAGTGACCCGCGGTGATTTCCGCATTTTATATTTTCCCTCCCCACCTTCCGTGGACGATAAAACCTCGCGGCTTCAAGGGGATGGGGGAACCCCATGAATTATTGAGGAATCACCGTCGCCACTCCTTTAGCTCTTGCGAGTCGCCGCTTTGACCGCTTCATCTCTCCACCCTCGCCGTTCATGAAGTTATACAGGCTCTCTCTCTCTCTCTCTTCGTCCTTCTCTTTTATGCACCGTCACACGCGGCGCGTATATAAAACTCTTTCTTGCGTCGATTTTTTTTTTCGTCTGCGTCCTGATTATATACACAGCTCTGCGTCTTCTTTTCCCGCTGGTGCGGCGGACAAGTGCGTGTACAGTGCATCAGCGTATATAACGATGCTTTATGGCCGAGCAAACAAAACTACATAATTACCCGCGGAAAACTGCTATGATTTATATTCATTATAGTAAATCCGCGCGCAAAAAGGAAAAAAAAACATACAAGCCGGTCGCGACTAGACTCTCCCTCTCTCTGTAAGTTTACATGCAAAAGTGGAGTTTTACTGCGGCATTCCATAAATTCTGCGCTCTATGACAGTCGCGCGACGTAAATGTCACAGAGGAGTAAAAATGCTGCTGCAATGAAACCTTCGCGGCGCTTTATTCCCCCTCTGTAGTCGATGCGCGCGAGCCGGCCGTTTTGCAGTTTCATGCGAATTTCGCGTAATACTGTAAATTGTACTATTCGCGGCGGCATATCGGAAAGCGCTTCTATAACCCGAAATGATGAATTGTTTATGGCGTAAACCTATATGCTGTATAAAGCCAGAGCTCATACGCTATACTCTCTCGGCATACTTGCATTTGTCTTATACGCGTAGAAATATTCCATTCGTTGCTTAAATAATTAAGCTGCTGCTATCAGTGATTAAAATTTCCTTATTCAACTCCTATTTCAATAATTAAGATTTCCTTATCGAGAGTTTGATCAACTCGTAATTTAAGCTTACATGATCGTTAATGCAGGAGATCTAATTTCTCGTAATAAAGTTCATTAATGGAGTAGTCGTTATAATAAAACCTATAGCAAAATATAATAATTGTACGTTACACTCGGAAAAGCATGAAATTCGCCTTGGCTCGACATACGCCCATGCTCTTCAACGGATATGTGGAATAAAGCCACAGCCGTTATATATAAGCTCCTTTCTCCGTCGTCGTCGTAGTCGTCCCACCCGAAAATCATGCCGCCATTATCCCACGCAGTTCTACAGCTCGGAGAATAATGACCGGCCACCTCCGCCACTCCGAGATAATATCGGCCTAGTCCACGGAATCGGATTTATCTATTACGATGAAGCTCCCGACTGTCGCGCTAATGCCGCCTAATTGCCTTTCGCCAATCGATATACCCGTCGCTCGTACCCCGAGACCTGTTGGGCTCGATACTTTGGATCGCTATATATATATACACGACGCGGATAATAATATTGAAAGAAAGAGGAAAGCCCTACGGCCATCAGCTTTCTGACACGTGAAATTCAGAAAGCAATTTTGGACGTATCCTGCTAACTGAAATAAACATCCGAAGCACTTATCGCGTTCGAGAAGCTGGAAAAGGAAGCAACAAGAGGCATATATAACCTCGTTAGTTATTAACGACATCATCAATGAAGCAGCTAGTCCGGGGGCGCTGACATTTGGCAAGTCGCCCGGGCTCGTTTTGTGGGGCCGCGACCGCTTCCGTTTTAACTTGACTCTCTCTCTCTCTCTCTCTCTCTCTCTCTCTCTCTCTCTCTCTCTCTCTCT